>JANHGB010045395.1:7360-24170 GCA_026283785.1 Coracopsis vasa | reverse complement strand
CTCTTCTCCAGGCTGCCCCAGCCCAGCTCTCTCAGCCTGGCTCCAGAGCAGAGCTGCTCCAGCCCTCGCAGCATCTCTGTGGTCTCCTCTGGACTCACTCCAACAGGTCTATTAGCAAGACCATCCTGCTTCATGGTATAGCCACTGCCAAAGCAAATCACCCATTGAGAGTATTTGTAACATGGAAAGGGCAGTATCCTCATCCAGCTCTGTTTCTGTGATCAAATAACCCGTGACATATGGTGATATATGTTCCTAATGTTCTGATACATCTCAAGTGACTCAAGTCAGGTCTTGGACCAGCTCATGGGTTTTGGTCAGTTGTGTGCAAGGATTGTACTATATTCCTGTGAGGAACTGCCAGGCCTTTGCTCTGGGGTGGAGAAAGTATCAGTTGTTCTCAGGTACTTTGTTAGATGGGCTGCTAATGGCATTTATCTTGTCAATACTTGTCCTTTGTGTGCTTCAAAGGACCACTACATGGGAAATGCATATCACTATAGCCTCACACCCAGCCTGCTCACCCAACTCCCTCCTTCAAATCAAATCTAGTCCTCAGCTGTTGCTGATGAGTCCTTCCAAAGCCTTATTCTTGAGGTTAGGAACCATCCACTTGGCTGGTGCTCATTCAGGACCAGTTTATATCCATTTGTTCCAGTGGCACTCAAGTCTTCAGGCTGTTTAGTTCATTGCACTCCCTAGTGTTTACACTTCAGTTGCCAAAGAGTGATAGTCCCTCTCATTATCCTTTAATAACCCCCATATCACTACTCTGTATGTATGAGTCAGCTGAAGCTCAGTCAGTCCCACAAATAGATGACATTGAACTTCCCTGCTGCAGGAGTCAATTCAGGTTGATTCCTGTGCAGTGGGCTACAGGTTGCAGCCTGTGTTTGCAAACGAGTCCAAGCTTGTCTCCAGCTTCTCACATTGAGTTGCTTAAATCCAGCTTTTGAAACAACTCAGCTCTCAGGTACTTGAAACCACTTGAAGAAGTCTTCAGGTGGTTTAGAGCTTGGTCCTTCTACTGGTTTCTGGTTATGTTCCCTAAGGCACCATTCCACTTGGAAAAGCTTTGAGTCTAAGGACTAATGCTGACTGAGAAGAAAGCAAAGTGCACACTGATGAAAACTGCGTGCTTCTTGAAGTATTTCAATGTAAGGGGGTTTGGGGTTAACTGGGGCATAATTTACCATGGGAAATGAATTGTTATGTGCGATGGCTGCCCTCTGTTCTGAAAAAAGCAGAATTGTTGAACAGGCTGGCATGGATTTTGTGGTGTTGATGGAGAGTCCTTCACATGATTGACTTAGAAGATGATTTTATACCTGCCCTCCGGCTTGGGATGTATTCATGTTGAAGCAGCTGTTTCCATGCTCTGTCTCTACATCCATTCACAGAAAAGGCATGCCAGTAACCAAAGCTCAGTGATCACAGGAGCCACATTCTGTCCTGTAAGGGCTTTACTTGCTCTTTCCTGTGGGATGTCTGCAGGGGAAGGGGTAGTGATTTGATGGTGAGAAATGGGAAGGAAGGATCCATGCGGGGAAGATGGTGAGAAACTGAGACTGGGTGAAGGATGAGAGAAACTTTATTTGATAAAGTGGCTCCTTTGACCCAAGAGAGCAGCTCTTTGGCAGGTAGGAAGATGTGTATGGGGAGCCTAAATCAAACTACTGGGAGGGACGTGACAATGCAAGGTGTTGGACTGTGCCATGTTCTGTCTGTTCTTTGCCTCCATCCTACTGCTGGAGGCTTTGCTCTCTTGGAAAACCAGCCTGGAACACCAGCAGGTGCATAGTGAGCCTATGCAAAGCAGAAGGAGAAACAAGCAAAATCATCCGAGTTTTAATGTTTCCTCAGCCAGAAGTTTGGATTTTGCTGCTGCCTTAATAAAAAAGGAAAAAAACCCAAATTTGGGGTCACTGACAGCTGGTGTCAGGCTCCAGAACCACCCCCCCTAAGAGGGTCATGGGGGTTTCTCCCCATGCTATGATGTCTCCCTTCAGGTGCCCTGGTTTGCACAGTGCAAGTGCCCGAATATCTGCAGGACTGAGAACTTGGCTCCACAGGTTCACGTGAGTCATCCACCCTGCAAAGCCATTGGAGAACGTCCCAAGAAGAGTGTCTCTGTCTTTCCCAAGGACAAGTGTCCCTCCAGCCTGGCTCACATACCCCTTCTGGATACTCCTGGCTTTACCAGCTGCTCCATTGAGCCATAAATTTGCCGTTCCAGACCAGGAAGCCCATGTCATGCAGTAGTGCAGCCAATCTTGTGCCTTTTGGTACAGGGGGAAGCTGATGAAATGGCCTCCTATCCACAGTCCCACATCTGTGCCCACGGTCAGCACTAGCTCATTATCCCTCTCTTGTGTGGAGTAGGAAAGAACAGTCTGGCTGCCAGCATGCTGCGCTTTGATCCAGAAGCATAAGGTGAAGGCTTGGAGAGACAAATCATGGAGGGGATGGATGTGCACAAAACTCTCAATGTTTTCCACAGGGAAGTAGAAAGATGGAAAAGTGCTGGATTTAATACCTGAAACAGCCAAAAAGCCAGCTGTTATGTTTCCAGCTGTGCCTTTAAATAAGCCCAGATCCTGAAGAATACACCCATAGGAACTGGCAGTCTTAGTTGTCTTGAGCCACAGTTACTGGTGTGTGTCGTACCAACATGGAATGGGCTTGAAATGATGGAAAGCTTAACTACTTCACCCAACTACTTGGGAAAATAACTTCTTTTTTTCCCTTCTTCCTTTTTCTCATCCTGTGTAAATTAAATTCCTCACTATTTGTAAAAATGTGCTTACATGCTGCAGTTACTGTGACAGTAGCTAGATTAGGGCCTAGAAATGGGACAGAATTCTACCTGTACATACCAGAACCAAACCTGTTAATGATTTAGGCCATCAGGGACAGGAGAGTGTGGGTTCTTCATTCTTGCAAGGTAAGCTGGGTTCAAGAATAGATGTGTGTTTCTTACCCATGTGGCTCCCTCCATTCAGCAACTCTCTCTTCACATCTTGGAGCTGCATCTGGATTTGTTCCAGCCTGAGGTCGAATTCTTCTGGGTGGCATTGTTCTAGAGCAATCAGACAGCTGAATTTACAGGAGGCCAGTACCTGCACATGATGGATTTTTCTGCTTTCTAGTTTGCAGGAGGTTTGGAGAAACCCTTTGTTTTAAAATGCAATGTCTCACCTCTATGTGGTGCCTGGTTAACCAGCCATGCCAGGGCTGTTTCTGCACCCACCTGGGTGCAGACATACCTGAACCTAGTATGCCAGTTAGCACCACTTATCTTGGGATATGTGTGACACCTCTGTGGTCAAAACAAAGGGCTGGCACACAACCTGCAGCCACCACTGCACCATTAGAAACAAGATGTGTTAGCAGGGGGCAAAGAGGCACTGGACCATCTCCACCTGTTGTGTAGGATGCTGCTACTCCTGGGAAAGGTGAGATCCAGTATGCTTAGCTTAAGTGATTTGCAATTTAACTCCCTTCACACTGGCTTCTTGCTCCTTCCTGGGTAATGCCTGAGTCCTGCCACTTGACTCCCTTTACCTTGGGTGGGTTTGGATCTGAAGGAGGCCTCCACCACGCGCCCATGGAGGGGCTGAGCATGCCGGTAGTCATTGCGCAACGTCCTATTCTGCCAGTCCAGCAAGGTGTTCTCCAGGAGGCTGATCTGTGAGCAACACAGGCTTATTATGGAGGGCAATGGGGACAATGGTTTTACCAAGCAGGGCAGTGTGGATCCTGCAGCTCAGGAGTAAACCTAGTGAATAGTTACAGAGGAACCCACAGGGTCTCTTGCTGTATATTAGCAAGGGAAAGGAACAGAACATGAAGGCTCTTATCAGTTAATTCAGGATAAAGGTATTTGCCTGAAGGAAGTTTTTAACACCTGATGGATGCATGGATGGAGATTTTGCTGCTATTCCATAGCATACTGTGCTTTCACGAGTGCCTATTACCCTTTCTCCTGCCAAAAAGAATGTTTCTTTTTCAAATGAGAACACACTGTGATCCTCCACTACTGTAATCTCCATTTTATTTTGTTCTTCTCCTAGAAGAAAATGTTTCTAATGCTTCTCTTTCGTTAAGGAGGATGAACCACTCTGCAACTCACCAGTAAGACAATTTGACTTGTGTTACTTCTTCCCTGCTAAAGCCTTTGTCCTGACAAGGCAGACAGAGAGAAGGGGATCCTGCCATGTGATGGTATTCAAGTGCTGGAAGAAGTGGGGTTACTGCCCAGTGCACTCAACAAGGTCCTCTGCAATGCCTCCACTGGAGCCTGGATGAACCCTCTCCTATCACACAGCCAAAACTCACAACAGGCTGCTCCTGAAATGACCCAAGGTAGCTGCACAATTTAAGTGTAGATAAGAAAAAACCTGAAATGCTCTTTAAAAATATGCCAATTATTCAGTAATTATTTTAATGTTATGAATGACTCTTTTATGGTTTTTTGGAGAGGGCTGGACTTTCTTGCAGTAGTTTTTGCCATGTTGATTCTGACTTTTTTGTCCTTTTGGTAGTGCTTCAGTATGGTTGAGCTTAACTGAGCAGAGAGCTTTGTTATTGCTCACCAGACCTCAGGTAAACTGCTGCTATACAGAAACTGGCTCTTGCTCTGATGTAGCATCACAGTGTCATTCCAGCCACCCGCAATTCCAGTTACGTAGGAGTCTATCCCAAAAGCCCTGTAGGAGAAGTGCCCCATTAACCTCTCTGTCAGGCTTTTCCCCAGATCACTGGAGAACAGAAAAGCAAGCTTGTATGAAAAGGTGAAGTGCGGAGGAAAGAAAAGCTGCTCTGTCTGGTGAAGCTGTCACTTACCTGTGTGTGTGACAGGAGAATTGGAGAATGAAAGATGGTCCAGATCACACTCTCAGAGCAAGGTGGGGTTGTCAGTGAGCCCTGGTACCTGTAGAAGTGCGAGAGGTTTTCCGGCAGCATGGCTTGGACATCCAGAGAAAGGAGCTTTGTCGATTGACCTCAAAAGGAAACAGAGAGGGAATATTAACAACTAATGGGGAACAAAGAGAAAGGTGAAAGCAGTGTTAGAGCTGGGGCTGGCAAATCACTCTGCCCAGAGCACCGGTATATTAGACTGTTGGCAGAAGTGGATGAAGGAGGGAAATAAATGGTCCTTTCAATAGATCTATTTCTCATTCAGAACTACGTAGGGTCCTGGATGTGGTGGGCAACTGCACCTCAGTGCTCTGCTAGTAGTTGTTAGTCCTCCCAGGAAACAGCGTGTATTAGTGCAGCAGAGCATCTGCTATCTGGGCTTATGGATTGAAGGATCATAGGAAGTTGTTATTTGATGGTGCTGCAGTGTGATGTGTAGACCTACCAGGAGGATGTTTATTGCTGCCTTAAGCATCTTCCACACCACCCTGCTGTGCAGGCTGATGTTTGAGCTGCATGGGCAGGGACAGTGTGAAGTTGTGCTTGGCTATGTAACAGCAAGCAAAGCAGCAGTAAAATTTCCCCAGACCCAGTACACATGTATAGGCTTTGAGAATATCAAGGATGGAGAAAAGCATTCCCGGGTCTTACCTGCAAACCTGATTTTTGCCAGTTTGGAAATGAATTCACTGTAGTAGGTATTCTCAAAGTGTCCATCCTAAACACAGCATAGCAACTTGAACAGGTTAGTGACCTGCCTGTGCTTCCACACTATTAATCAGTTTGGGGGACTAATGGAGGAATTGGAAGACAAAGAGAACAAACATTATCTTAGATATCTTGGTATGATATGAGGTATGTACGTGTAGATCTTGGGTAGAATGGTGAACTGTAAAGACCCCTTTTCACCATTTCTAAACAAAACGAAGTGTTCCCATTTGCAAATCAGAGCAAGGCCTTGAAGTGCAGCAGGGAAAACCCTGCTGTGACACCTGATGTTCCATGCGTACTTCTTACGGGACAAATGTATCTGGGGCTCCCAAGTTGTATTGGCTGAGATTGTGGCATAAGGAAAGAACAGTCCTCCTAAAGCACAGCTTACTCGAGCTGGTGGCAGATATCTTCTCTTAGGATAGACATGCAGACCTAGCACAGGCTATTTGTGTCTGGGCTGTGATTACAGTATGAACAGCCCGGGCATCAAACCTACCGCGTACAGGAAGGCAAGCACAGCCAGTCCATTTGGTTTGTCTTTGGCTTCTTCAAAGCTCGAGTAGTCAGCTGAGTTGTAATGGACAATGTGCAGCTGTCAGAAGAGAGACAGGGTCAGCACAAAGTGATAAATGGCTTCCTCTGTGCTTCAAAGGACCTAGTGCAGACTGAAGGGGGAGTCACCATCCCAATTCCTGCTGCTTGTGCCTTACAGCACAGCCAAGCAGACCTTTCTATGGGTTTTCTTTAACAGGTTTGTGATGAAATGTGGAGGAACAACTCCAAACTTGAAAGATATTAGCGCTATGGGTTTTTTTAGTCTTTTATAGCAGCACCATCAGGGTGAGCTGTTGCATTGCACCAACACCTGCACTGGTGGGAGCCTTGTTTCTCCCACTTGCCTCTGCATTGTTTGTGCAGGCTTTGTGGGCTGCACCTTCCACTTTCCCAACTGGCAGACCCGCAAGGCACCCTCCCTCCAGCTCACTCCATTCACATGTACCTCTGCGAAGTATCTCATCCCATCTATGGTGTGTTCAGAGCCGCTGGTCTCCAGGTCCAGGCCACCCCAGTGCAGATGCATCTGTACAGCTGTGTAGAGGCCAGGGAGCCCTCTGGAGATGTGCATGGTGGGCGGCAAATCAATCTGAACTGAAAAAACCAGGATTGGAGACAGCAATGGGGGCAGCCGTGCCCATTCTTGTAGTTATGCTTACAGGGCCCAGTGCTTTCTGCCAGTAACTCTTGAAATAAGCAGGAATAGGCATGTTCAGGGAACTGAAGCATAAAGCTAAGTGTGCATAAAATCTTTCCTGACCTCAGGCTTGTGCACCACAAAGACTAAACCAGGCACAAAAATGACTGGGCACTAGCTGTGTCTGCAGTCTTTCCTATCTAAGCAGCTCTGGGTTTTTAATCAGGCACTAAAAGTGCTTTAATGCTCATCTCTCGCATAGTACATCACATCTTGCAGGGTTCTGCACAGATTTAACTCCTTTCTTTCCAAGGAAGAAAAGGGGAATGGAAATCAACAAAGTGACTGGCCTCCTCTAACCTGTCATCATCATTTCCAGTGTTCTGGAATCTGCATCTTCTAGGAACAGGCATTCTGGGCCAGAGCCCTCTGAGTTTGGAAAGCTGGGTTAATGCTTGAAAGATTTGTAGAGACAAATCTCTTTGCCTCTCCTTGCCAAGGAGTATTCACAAAGAGACTATGAACCATTTGTCTTCCTGCTAATATCCTGCTACAAATCATATATTATGTTAATAAATATGCCAAACCTAGGCGGGAAAATGGGAATTGCCTCATCCTAATAAAAGCCCACAGCATGTTATGAAAAATAGCAACTATCCTTGCAAAGTGTGGCACATTTTATGTTTCATTAGTCACAGATCCTGTTAGTGAGAAGCTTCTTTTGTTTGTAAACTGTTTCCAGACAGACAAGATGAAAACATCTTTCCTTGTAATATCCTGAAAGCCTCCAGTGTGCGAGGGGGAAATCTACCTTTTCACACAAGATCCCTGCTGGCTGCCTTCCAGAGTTAGGCTTATTTGCCTCAAGTACCTCACTATGGTTTCTGCTTTCTACAAAACACAGCCAGGGAATTGTGCTGTGAGTTTATGACAAGCTGAAGTCTTCTGTAAGATACTTAAAGCAAATATTTGCTGACAGCATGAAGGCAGGTAACAGCCCACTCATCTAGGTGTTATCAGGTGGGATTTAGCCTGGTAACTATGCAACTAGAGAGAAAGTATAGCTGGTTTCTTAGGTGAAACAGTTGATCTTCAGCTTCCCAGAGCCTGTAAGGAGAATCTTGCTGATAAATCCATCTCCTGTCCTTTCAGATCTGCTGAATGGTTTCTGCTGTGGCCCAGTGGAATATTTTCCCTGAGAGATATTGCTACCATGTCCCATCCCACTGATGCCAGTAAGAAAACCCTGCCTGGCTTCACAGCAGCTGTGAATAAGGACAATCATTTGCCTTTGTGCTTTACTAAAATGCCCTGCATGGGAAAACCATTGTTTTGATGTTAAGAAAAGAATAGGAAAATACACATGCTCAATCAGATCTGAAAGGTACACCTGGAGGAATTAATTTGTAGGCAGTCAGGGTAGCAATGCTGACATGAGAGCTTTAACTGAATGTTGAGCTTGTGAGGGCGACAAACAGGAGTTATGGTTTTAAGAAACACAATCACCATGGTCTTTCTCTGAAGGCATTATGTGTCCCATCACTTCATTTCCCTGCCCTCACACCGTATTTCTCTCTGTCTCTGTTACAGAGAGGAAGAAAGGGCTGTCGTGCAGGATTAAGGAGCTACCAGCTTTGTGTTCCAAACACCTTCCCAGAAACACTCATTCCCTCCCCACTGCAGCTCTTAGAAAATTCTCTCATTGCTCATCTGTAGTCCAAAAGCATTATCCCAGCAGCACCAGCTGATGAATTATTTAGGCAATGAATTACAGACTGCAGCAGGGGAATCCAGGACCTCTTAGTTTATAAACCTTGCCCCGAGACTGTGTGGCCAAAGGCAAGGTTTTTAACCCATGCTGTGCTTCAGCTTTTCTTCCTGAGACCTGAAATACCAATCCTCTGACTAGAAGGGAGGGTTTCTCCTCTGTGTTGTACTTTGTGTTACCTGCATCTAACCAAACCTCAGACACAAACCTGCTACTGAACTATGGTTCCCCATTCCTGTCATTTCTTATTATTGCAAAAGGTACATTTTCTAAATGCAGAGAGGAGTTGGTATGCCCCAAATACCACTCACTGCTGTAGTCCTGCAGTCTTGTACTACACTGAATGAAAGGGTCAATCTGTAATGCTCTATCTGCCTTTTATCCCTTTTTGATGTCTAACAGAGAAAATATCTTGCAGAAACATAACTGGCTTTTTATTACTTTGGTTTATACATGTGTTTCTGGAGAGCTTTCCTGTGTGATTGGGGAAAACAGCAGAACTAAGAGAGCAGAATGAAGTGAGATGCAAAGCAAAGTAAGGTGAGTTCAAAAAAAAAGGGCATTGTGTGTGAATAGCATTTCAATCAGCTAAAATGAATATCTGTTCCTGCACTGTAAGAAGCCTGACATGCTCCCAGGATATCTGAGCTAGGGAAGAAAATACTGCCTATTGCTATGGCAAAGCTGGCTCCTTCCACCCCATTTCAGCTGAGTGGCACTGTCTGGCCAGAAAAGGTTTGTGACTGTGTTCTAGTTAGGGTAAAGTGCTGAGATGAATACACAGGAGCTCTTCTCATATCCTGTGTGTGCTCGGACTGCCAGGTGAAACCTCCAGAGGATACACCTCAGCCTACTTTATAGCTTCAAAGTTGAAAGTTGTCAGGTTCAGGAATCTCTTCCATTAGCTGTCCCAGCAGGAAGGTATGTGCTTTCTCCCATCAAATGCACTGCAGGACTCAAACCGATACGATGCAAACCTGAACTCATCAGGATGCTAGCAAAGAGGTTTGGATAAAAGGGGGGAGTTTTCAGACCTACCATTAAAGACATCTACATTTCAAAAATGTAAGGCCTTTGCTTGGCTGCTGCTGACCTGTTCCCTGTGCTGTTGTCTGCCAGCATCACCTACTGCCATGGAAACAGTACATGGGATGCCCCTGGATGCTGCTTGTGCAGTGATCCATGCATGTACAAAGCATCAGCTCATTTTGCTCAGGGGCCAAAATGGGACTGATGGGGGCAGGCAACACTTGCTTCTTTGGTGCTTTGCTTCTCTTCCTGACAGAAAGGTGACTGACAGCTCAAGCTGCTGCAGGACCAACTGAACTCCTTGAGCTCTGTGCCCTGATTTCTGTTTCAGGCTGTTCCTTTGCCAGCAATGACCTTTTGGCCAGCTCCTGGTTTTTAGGCAGGTAATGAGAAGAATCCCCCTGGTCTTACCAGAGTGGCCATTGTTGGTCATGGTGAAATCCCCCTGCAAAGGCTCATCGTAGCCACTCAGCTCCAGCTGCAGCAACTGGGGGTTGTACCTCACTTTTTTCCTCTGGATGTCAACTGGAGACTGGCGCTTGCCAGCACAGTCTGCAAAGTGCTTTCCCCAGTGCTCTTCATCCAGCTCTCCTTCTGTGTGGAGGAGAAGCAAACCAGGTTATTAGGACATGGTGAGAGCTGTTAGCTCAGGAGTCAGAAGACTCTCCTCATTTGCCAGCAGGGCATGTCAGTCTAATTATTATAACACCAGGAGCTGCAGCAATAAAAGATTGCTGTGCCTTCCCTAGAGTGAAAATATACATTATTCTGTCTGCAGGACAGCTGTGGTGCAAAATCAGAAACCTGCATTGCAGTAATAGCTTGCTGATCACTGGGGACTGAACCTCCACCAAAAGAGAAGCAGTATTTATACAGAAATGGGGATTTAAATGGGTCTCAACTGCCAAAGATGTGGAATCAGGTTCTTAACCAATGCGAGAGTGAACAGGACCAGGGCTATAGGTGGAAAGCCTCTGCTTAGGGTCAGGAACCAACAGCAAACTTGCTATTTTTAGCTAAAGAGAGCTAATAGAAGAAGAGTTCAAACCATTCCAGGTTTAAATACATTTAGTCTTTTGTATGTTTTCGGGGATAGGAGTGGTCTGGGGTGGCTTTGATGTCTTGGGAGAGTTTTCATTAACAAAACCACCCCTCTCCTGAGCGCAGAGCTATGCCTCTTCCTGGGGCCCCCTTTTCACACACAACAAATACTAAGTGATTCACTTAGATAGTGAATCTAGTACATTCCACACCAGGATAGGCAGATCTTAGTGTGGAATGTGACCTGGGTGTCCCAATGTCAAGATTCAGTTTATTACTCTGAGCTCTTGGTGCCACTTCAGCCCCAATGCCTAATAGCCCCTAAAGGTCATGCCAAGAGTTAATACCAACTCCTTTAGCTGCTCAGTGTCACTAGCTCAGACACAGACCTCTGACATGGGACTAAGAATTAAAGGCCACAGCTTCACCTGCACATGCTCATCATCTCTGCAAGTATTTAATGTTAAAACCCTCCTCTGGTCACCTTATAGAGGAAGTAAATGTGTAGGAGACCTGGCAGGCTGGATGCTACCCTTTTTCTGATGGCTCTAAGCCTTTTAGCCCTAATGTGAGTCTTTCCTGCAGAGGACTGGGTGCTGTTGAAACTGAGCAAATGCTTGACCCCTTCAAGGCTATTTGCCCTTTCCATAGTGCTATATTTAGGACTTTAAGTAGAAATGTTGATGCCATCTCTGTCATGGCTGTAACTGACAACCAGTAAGGAAAGCTTTTCTTCTTCAGCCCAGAACTGAGACATATTGATTAATGTCAGAGTCGTGTCTGTCTGAGACAAACAGAGCTACAGCTGAGGAATAATCCTCCTGCGATTGTGGAACTCACAGACTTCAAAACCTGCAGAGATGGGTTGGAAGGCGAAGTGATTGCTGTAAAAAGGAAAAGAATTCAAAGCTACTTCCTCACCTTCCCAATTTTCAGTTACAATTACAGCCACACCTGAGGAGGGGTTACTATTTGTTAATCCTTTTTATTTCATCGAAGCAATGTCAGTTTGCAGGTGGTTTGTTTCCTGGCATTGATTAAATATGGAGGAGTTAGGACATGCAGACAGCCCGGCCTAAAGAAAACCCAGAGAGAACTTCTGCAAACAGCTTAGTGTCCTAATTGCACTATCTCATCTATTCAACAATATCCTTTGCTTTATCTCGATTGCCAGCCCATTGCAGATCGTAAAAGGACTGTCATTTACTTCAATGAGCTCTGCAAACAACCTCCTGAAATAGAAGAAAATCAGATAAAATTTCACAAAGAATATCAATACATAAATAAGCACTTCTTAGTGATCTGCACTGCATGGGATATGACAATAAACCAAGAAGTAGGCAGTATTTAAAGCTTTTCCTTCCAGGATCATCCAAAGGGCAGCTTTTATTTAAACACATGTGAAGGTTTCCCTCATTGTTTGAACCTCCTTGATCTGCCAACTCTGACAATGTGTCCTAGCCACACAAAGGAGTAAAAAGGGGTAACGAAGAGAATCACTTTCAAGACACACAGGCATCAATAAAGTGGATTAAATTAGGTGCTTTGTGAAGATCTTTCACTAATGGAAAGAGACTCGAGCCGAGTGTTGCTTCTGCAGCACAAAAAGCATGGGAGTGTCTTAAGCAAGCAGTAGAGATCCCAAAGCAGCCTCACTTTGCATTACCTTTGTATGTCCAGTGCACTAGGTGAGAGCAGCTCGGATGCACCAGGAGCAGGTAGAACAAGGCAGCTGTGATCCACATCTCTCTCCCTGTATCTGCTGTAAGAACCAAGGGGGAGAGTGAGTTCTTTACAAATCCTCAGGAAGCACAAATACCAACTTAGCCCGGGTCTGGCCCTTCCAGCACCCATCTTGCCATCTACCCATCCAAAACAGTACTAGCAAACAACGCCCCAGAGAGATTTTATTTAGACAGTCAGCTTTAAATACTGAGGGCACTTTATCGACCCTTTGAACCGAGCTGTCTGTGCAAATGGAACAAGTTTCCCCACCAACAGCCAAAGCCGGTGGCCTCAGAGTGCTGTCTGTCCACACTCCTGCCCACATTTCCTGTCCATTCATTCCTGATGAGCAGGTTGAAATGCTTCATTGCAAGTATCTGTAAAACAGTGCTTTGTAAGCAAAGATACCTAATACAGAGCTCCAAACACTGTCCTGAGATGGCAAACTGTTTCCTTGTTACACAGAGGAAGGAGCCAAGGCAGAAGGCATTTAAGGGACTGGTTTTCACACTTACTAGATGGCAAAATTGCAGGCACTTAGCTCCTTTGAAATTACACTTCTGAGGCCAGGTTTACAAATGCTCTCACAGCTTCGTATTTCAAAGCATTTTGCTTTCAACACCATCTCTGTCACTGCAAATCTAGTTCTGAATGGGAGAGATTTGCAACCTTTGGAAAATCCAGAGTTGTGAAAAAGCATTTAGGCTGCTGGAAGACACAGGCATGACAAGATACTGAAACCCTGATGGCTTTTTAAAACCATACAGGAACTCAAATAAGAACTAGAAGATGTCCAAATGTTCTCCTGGACTTCAGGAGCTGCTCTGCACATCTTCAGGCACCCGATTTCCCTAAAAATGTGTCCTGAGCAAATAATTGCCCGAGATCCAGTAAAAAGAGTAATTCAGCAGACCAGGGAACAGGCCATGGATCTTCTGCCTGCCTTTTGTATCCTGTTACTAGGCAAATGTCATTCCCTTTGAATAGCCTTCTCCTCCCTCTAAGAATGCCACACACTGATTAACAGCCCTTTCTGTCCAGCAGTGCCTCCCAACCCATAACCCCACTTTAAGAACAAAAGGGCAGCAGAAATCTCCCCAGAAATGGGATTTTCACCTGGTGCTGAGAAGAGCACAAGCAGTACAACTTTGCTGTTGATTGTGGGTGACAGGCAGCAATATGAAACACTTGGCAAGAAAGCTGACATCAGTGAAATCGCAGCACTTCTGGTTGCAGTATCCCTGCCGCTTGCAATGACATTTGCAGTTATTATTTTCAGCAATAGGGTATGTAATAACAGCAGTTGAACAATAAGAGCTGCAGGTGAGTTTCAGATGTGAACTGGGGTTACTAGGATTAGGCTGTGCTGAAGAACAGAAGCAGGTTTTCTATTCAAACCTACTCTTTGCAAGGGAATTGTTAACATTAACAGGCTTTCCTGGTTTGCTGGTTTGCGCTGTGCATATTTAATCTTTGGAATTATTCCTGCTGTAATATTGGTGATTAACCAAATGTGTATTGTTTCCCTCTCTCCCCTAAAGAAGTCATTTATCCTGACAGTTGCACTGAACTGTGTAAGGACTAAACTAATCAAACCTGCCCTGCAATGCTCTTCATAATCCTTGTGTATCCTGTTGGGTAAATAGGCTTTGAAATTAGCTGAGGGAGAAGTTTTGGGGGTTTATACTGTTCATACTCCAGGATTCCACACAGCAGCACAGGAGGGTGTGAACAAGAGTCAAGAAGAGGAGGTCACTCTTGCATCACAGCATCCCTCCTGTCACCCTTCCTGCCTGTGTGTGCCAAGAGTGTTTAAATGGATGTCACTTAGGGACAAGCTGTGCTTTATCGATCAGCCAGCCCAGTCTGCACAAAGGGTTTGAAATAAAGCCCTTTTGGGAATGTACTGGCGCCAGGAAACTGGAGATGACAGCGAATTAATTTTTAATGGAGCTTTTGCAACATGCTAGAATGGTGACATTTTTATTGCCATCAGTAGGAGCTCTGGGTGCTCAGCACAGCCAAAATCAACATCTCTGTTAGCTCAAGTTAGCTTCTTGCAGATTAGTGGTTACTCTGGAAGACACAGCAACCTGGGGACAGGATTTACAAAGGGCACTAAGTATGAATTTGCTTTGGAGTTAAGACAGAATAATTTTAATTAAACTCATTAAATGTATTTGAATATTAAGCTTCTAACTACAAGTTGAATAATAAGGAAGCAGACCTTCTCCTGTATGAAGTATTGCACACATCTATCATCATTGGTTTTGGAGCTATGGCTTTTTTAGTGTCTATGATATTACACTTGGCTTGAGGCTTGTCTTTGTTAGTCACCTCTTTTGCTACCTTAACGTAATTGCTAGAGAGAAGTATGGACGTAATGCCCAGGAACTCCAGATATCACAGCAGGACCATGCTTGAAGTAAACTGGTGTTTTACAGGTGAAGCAGACTGTAGGTCTAACAGGACTCCTCTCTACACCCAAATTTAGCTAGTGAGAAAATCTCATGTCAGGTTAGCTCAGCTGTGAATATTCTTGGCATGATTTCCTCACAAAGTCAGGCTGCTTTCACACAGATGCAGTTACACAGACTTCAGTCTCCCCAACCCCACCTTGACTACATTAGGAAATAAGCCTTTTATCCCACATCATTGGCTTCCATGCACTTTTATCTCTACAGTTTCCCCTGACTCTTTGCCATCTTTTAAACCCTGCTTCTCCCAGGCTCTTCCTTCTGTCCTCACTGGCCTATTCCTCAGCTCAAGTCTGACTTTCAGATCCATTCTGAGTATTGGTAGCCACATTAAAACCATTGCACTGAAGTAGCTGGCTCAATACCTCAGTGCTCCTTTGACCCAGAACTTGAAAGGGTTAACTCCTTTCCCTCTGAATCAGAGGGAGTTTCACCAGGGGTTGCAGCAATAGCTGCATCACTCCCAAGCCAACAAACATTTGACCAGGAGCAGGCTGTTTGATGTAAGATGGATAGATTTCCTTCGATCAGGATATCTAGGTTTCTATGAGTCCAAAACCTCTTCAAATAGAGCTCTCTCTGCTGAACTCAGGCTGGAGGAATGAGCCTACGCAAGTTTTATAAAGACAAAAAGCAGCTAGTGCTGGTAGCCCCAAACCCATGAGTAAAGCTGGCAATAGCTGTGCAGATTGAAACATGAAATCCTTTTATTCAACAATTCCTCTAATGTTTTTACATCTCCCATCCAAAACTGGCCCTTGCTTCTTTGAATTTTGTCTATGCTTTATTTACCCCCCAACCTCATTTTTGCCCCCTGGCTTCCAACTACATACAGAGATCACAGAAGTCAAAGCACTAGAATTCATTTCTCCAGTTCACACAACCCCTTTAGGCCTCATTCCTCTTCTGTAGTATTTGGATGTGCTTGGCTAAATTCACCCTCTCCCACCATAAATTCAGACACATTTGTTGATTCTACAGAAGCTTTGTGATAGAAATGGGCTTTGAGGGAGTCAGGGATAGACACTGGAGGTTTACACCAGTGTTCCTAAAAGCAGGATTTGTCCATTTTAAAGCAGAGAGGTTCCCTGTGGAAATTCCATTTCACGGTCTAACAGATCTCAGCATTAGCTACCTGCAGTTCATTGTCAACTTAAATGTTCTTTTGCTCAGTTTCAGCCAATTACTCTTAGTCATAGGTATAGCTCTTGGATCATCTTAAAGCACTTTTCCCTCTTTAACGCTCACATCACTTCTGGGGTGGTTATCACCTCACTGCACCAGGAGCAGCCTTTCACTCAGCATTTCCCCAAGGTGGCAAAAAGGACAATGTGATGCTATAAAAAGAGGAGAACATGGTTGAATAATCCCTCTTCATTTTCATTTCCAGGAAATGTAATTACAGTTCTTGTAATGTCTCTATAGGGCTGCTCTACAGACTTTGCTGAAAGTGACTTACGTCACTTACGTGACTTATTTGAAGTTATGCTCTGGATGCCTACTTGAGACTTTGGAAAATAAACCCAAAATGTGCAGGAAGAATGAGGAAGGGTCCATCTTCCCCCTGTATTTAGTGTGAGGTACACAAGAACATGGCTTGAGTGCTGCTGAGAGTTGGCCTGGGAGAAGTTTTTCCATCATACCAGGGCTCTGTGCTGTGGAATAGACGGTGGTGGGTAAAAGAAGGAATAACTCAGTGACAAGACAGCTTGTCAGCCTATGCAAATACTTGTCCACCTTCTCAGACACTGTTTTAGTAGTATTTTATACATATCTGCACGTCCTTCCATAAAAATACTCATTTTGATCCTGATCTCCTAGTGCAATAACATGCAGAAGAAGCACAGTTGCTGCTCAGACTCTCTGACACTCAATATTAGCAGCACCTAAAAACAGGACAAAACCCCAAGCCCCTCAACAACCAAACACACCTCACACTAAAAA
>JANHGB010045393.1:0-22359 GCA_026283785.1 Coracopsis vasa | reverse complement strand
GGTGGGAGTGATTAAAAAAGGAAATGAAACTTCCGTTTTACTTTCGTCAGACAATTCCCTTTAAAGACTTATCTACCTGTAATCTCTTTTTCCTAGAGCCTGTGTGTTTTCAGACACATTTCACTTTTCAAGCATAGTCTTCCAGACAGTTTGAGTCCTTGAAGCGTAAGGAAGAATGCCATAGTAGTAATCTGAAGAGGAAAGGGAAAGTAGTATGTTGAATTACTTTTCTTTGTTCCACTTAGGACAAGTTATCTCACCTGGAACTTGAGCTTGATGAAGAAAAAACTAATTCGGATTTGTTGTCCGAGAGGATCAGTAGATGCAGAGAACAGGTACTTGAACAAGTTTTCCAACTGGTGTATAATGATGAAGAAAAAGTCTTATTAGGATTACAAACAATATTGATTAACTGAATAATGATGAGCAATAGGGTTTATATACTGTACTTAAGCAGAGTATGTAAATCTAAAAAAAGAAGGTTCACAAACTCCTCCATGTCATCACAGACCATTTTTTTTCCTGTTTTTCTAACTGGAAAACTGACACATGGCATATAAAGGCTGAAGACCAGTATCATTCTCTGATATTCTTAATGCAGTGAGCTTTGTCAAGTAATGATTGATGCATGCAGTGATGATGCTATATTAGGCTTGGTTCTAGGTGATGAGGCTAGCAGAGAAAGCCTGTTGTAGAAAGTATTTTAGGTTGAAAGATCACAATTTTTTAACTTCCTGAAAAGTAGGCCAGGATTAATAGAGTCTTGATTTCAAAGAAGGAGCTGCTTAGGAAATTGTGGAATTAATTTGTGAAGTCAGCCAAACTGAAGGTGCTGACCAGTTTCATCAGAGACAAAGCTTTGTTTTCATTACAAGTATAAAATCTGATTAAGATATATCAAATATAAGACAGTTGGAAAGTGTTTTCCACATAAAAACATCAGTGATTAGTTCCAGAATTGTATGGGTATATAGCCCAGAAAGAGGGGAAGAAGGATTTGACAGCAAGATTGTGTCTCAGGGGACAGAAAATGTAAAGATAAAGTGAGATTTGCCAAGCTACATGAGACATACTGTAGTGATTCAAGCAAGTAACAAAAAGATTCTTGGCTGTGTAAGTAGGAAAAAGAAGTTGTGGAAACTGTATGATGAGGTGTATCAATCAAGATAAAAAGTAAGCCAGGTATGCCTCTTCAAATAAATGAATGTTTTGCCTCTGCCTTCAGTAAGGCCAGTGAATATGCAGGTGTGGGAAAGTGAAGTGGGCTAATGGAAATGGGACTGTTAAGCTGGAAATCAAGTCTTAAGAGAATTAGGAGTTCATTCTTCTGAAGAAAGAGGGCTGAAAGAAGTGACATATGAAATTATAGGTCCTGTGACAAAATCTTACAATAAACCAGAAAAGTGGAGAATAGTACCTGATGACTGAAAAAGTAACCAGAGCATCCATGGTCAAGTAGCCAGTGTTATGGAAGTTTTTCAGTAGTCAATGGAAACAAATATGGTGATGTGGCTGTCTTGGAATATCACTGCCTCGACAATGTTCCTTGTCTTAGTTTTACTTTCTGAAACATAGGAAACTAGTGTATAACTCATTATAGCATGTTGTCGTGGTTTAACCCCAGCTAGCAACTAAGCACCACACAACCACTTGCTCATTCCCCCTGCATTTGGATGGGGGAGTGAATCAGAACAGTAGAAGTGAGAAAACTCATGGGTTGAGATAAAGACAATTTAACAGGTAAAGCAAAAGCCATGCACTCAAGCAAAGCAAAATAAGGAATTCATTCACCACTTCCCATGGGCAGGCAGGTAGGTGTTCAGCCGTCTCCAGGAAATCTGGGCTCCAGCACACCTAATGGTTACTTGGGAACAGCAAACATCATCACTCTGAACATCACCCCCTTCCTTTTTCTCTCAGCTTTGTATGCTGAGCATGATGCCTTATGGTATGGGATATCCCTTGGGTCAGTCAGCACCAGCTGTCCTGGCTGTGTCTCCTCCTAGCTTCTTGTGCACCCCCAGACTACTCCCTGGTGGGGTGAGGAGCAGAAGAGGCCTTGACACTGTGTAAGCGCTGCTCAGCAGTAACTAAAACATCCCTGTGTTATCAACACTGCTTCCAGCACAGTTCCAGAACAGAGCCCCATACCAGTTACTATGAAGAAAATTAACTCTATCTCAGCCAAAACCAGCCTGTATCTACTACTGTAGGTTTACATTAAGTACTATACCTCATTACCAGGAGGCAGTTTGCACTAAGATTATGTTTCATTTCTCTCTCTTTCTCCAGAAAAAAAGAATTGCTGACATTCTTTGGAGTAGCTTTAATTTCACAGGGAGAACAGAAAGTAAAATCTGTTTCTATGTCTTTTCAATGAAATTGTATATCCCACTAAGACAGCTGGAGAGATTTAAAATGAGTGAGAGCTCAGCTTTCTTTCCTGCATCATTGAAACACTACTTTGTTGGGACCCAGGTTGCTGAGATTCTGTTTGATTGCAATATAATCTTTTTGCTGTTATTACATTGATATTGTACAGACTCTGAGTCTGGGTGAAATAGAATGTAAAGGATCCATAATAGTGTGGGGTCATGCTATTGTTAAATTAGGAAGCCTTTAATACTAGAATCTATGCCTGTGTTTTAAAACTAGGATAAAAGAACCTCAGTCATAGCTGCACTTGTGGGTTCTATAGTAAGTTAATTTGCTAACAGAATGGAAACCTAAAATGCAGATGGGTGACCAGAATGTTACATAATGGGTAAAAGGCGTGTTTATTTTGAGGTCTGGAGTTTCTCATTTCACACATGAGTTACAAAGGTTGCTTTGTTTTGATTTTATGCCAGAATGACTAAGTAGTCAAATTACTAAAGAGTATTTCAGGGTCTGCTAAGCATTTATAATGACATGAGAAATTATAGTGGATTTGTTTTGGTAATATCTGTATTTCTGTAAATGTGTTATGTTTGGGTTTTTTTTAATTATTGCATGTTACTTTAATATACTGATAATGAATTACAATACACAAATTCCTAGTAAAACCAACTTGAAACAACTGGTTCTCTTTTACATACAGCTAAATGTTGGAATACACAGTGGCAAGGCTGGTAGTTCACATTTCATTTACCATGAAATGTTAGCCTTTTTTAATTTAAACACCCTTTTGAATCTGGGAATGGCTGCATGAGACACTGTTCTCATCTTCCCTACTTCATTCTTGAGAAGTACCACAAAAAAGTGGAAACAGTAAAAAAATATGGGTCCCAAGATGAATTGTATCCTATTAAGTTTTAAATGATAAGGTATTAGCAGCTCTGGAAAGAGCAAAATGGTCAACAATAGATAGCTGGAGTTCTCAGCTGCCCTTTGAGTTGAAAGGGAGCAGGAACAGGGCACATGTTAGTACCTGATGGGTTTTTTCACCCTACAGACAAGTGAAATTAAGCACCTCTTGCCATTTTGGTTTTGCAAACAGAAATGAAAAATACTCGATACCCTCATCAATTCTGGTATTCTGTGAAAATGCAAACATGGGTCTATTGACTTCAGTAAGTGTGAAAAATGGACTAGTTAGTTTCCATGACAACTTTAGAATAAATACTGAATGATAAAATCGCATTGCATCATTCACTTCCTTTTGGTAAAGCATTCCCAATGGATAGCTGTATACCTGCTCTAGCTGGCACCAGTTGTGGGAAGCAAACAAATGAAAATGTAAAGGTTGCTTTTCTGCTATGAAGCATCAAAGGGGGTTTATTTGGCTTTAGCTTGTTTGTTTGTTAAATGTTGGCGGGTTTTGACACATACTTGAGAATTGTGTATGTCTGTCTAGATAAATATATATAGTCATATATATATGGTTTACGTTTCCCTACTTGGTATTAACAAGAAACATAAGCTGTGAACCTAGTGTGAGATGGTAAACAATGGTGATAATACCTACAATATTACTAGAAATCAAATTATTTTCACTAATAATGAACTCAACAGCTGCTTCTAATCCTAAAGCTGGCACAAAATGCTGTTACATCTAATAAAGCCTTGTAAAATCTGATACTATTGCTTTTCTTAAGTCTTTGTTGTTAGCATTCTTTAAGTCCAGCTGTGATAACTGTTGCCTTGAGCTGCAGAAATAGTTTATTCTTCTAACATAATAAGAATATATTAGATCTGGGAAAGGCAGAATGTGAAGCACAAAGCTCCAGAGCCTACCTTAACTGCTGTGAAATAAGTGAAAAGTTTGAGCACATTTTGGCAGTCAACTGCTTTTTTCCTTTGTGCATGTTAAGTATTTGTTTACTAATGAAAGGTACAAGGAGATAAGTGAAAACAGTTTCCATCTCCCCCATACAAGAACTGTGTGCTGAGGCTCTTCTCTTTTCACAAGCTCTTGTATATACTTGTACATAGCTTTATGGTCCTAATCAGATACAGTACTTTTTCCTCTCTCACACTGTTTCTCTGTGAGGTTGCTTTTACTCTGAAGTGTCCAACAACCGTAGTAGTTATCTTGCAAATATAATAATTGTCCTCTAAATAATTCCTTAATTTGAGATCTTGGGAAGGTTGCACAAATTTTCCACAGCCTTTGAGCACAGTAAGAGCACAGCAGAACTTTAGAGTGGTCCATTAAACAAGATCCTACATAAAACAAACCCCCTTTCTTAACAGTTGGATTTTTAGTTAGTCATTCATTTTACTATGAATTCTGCTTTATTTTTTTCTGTCTGTCTTCATGGCTAAAGCAATTACAGTGTAACAAATTCTATGTAATCCCTCACATTATAGTATTTTTCATGTATTTCATGAACAAATGCAGTTACTGTGGACATGTGTGATTCTAATTTGTATATATAAAACTTTTAATAGAATGTATATTATTATTATTAATGTTATCATCATTAGGCTTCTATACAATGAGAGCTTTTCGGAAATTGCCCAGCTGTTGAGAACACAGCCACGTGCTGATATTTGTAGTCCAGTGATTGTTATGACCTTTGTTTTCAGGAATGCCTTCCAGCGTTCTGAAACTGTACTGTGACATAGCAGATGCAACTGCATGCATTGCTACCATTGTTTGTATTCATATATTCATTCCAAAGCTACAGACACAGTGTAAATGACTTCTTTTAAACATGTGGTTAACTAAACAGTTATCTTTTTTTTTAACCACATTATAATATTAAAAAGCCCTAAGGTAAAATTTCATGTGCTTCACTTGTTTGACCTTCACATTCTTAGAATTGCTTTTGGATTTTTCTATGCAAGAATTCCTAATGGCTTTTAAAAGACCTTTAGTGAGATAAATCTGTAACTTAATGATGCTCAACTCTGATGGTGGGTTTATGCAAGTTAATATGTAACTGTTATAAAGCAGGAAAGAATAGTGTGGCCACTGAAACATTTGTCAGTCTTCTTGAAGATACAGTAATTGGCATAGATGTTCACTGCGTTCCCCAGGTGATATTCATCATAGTAAACATTGTGCAAAGAATAGCACAAATGCTGTGGTAACATTTGCTGTGCCTGCAAAGGCGTTTGTAAATACTTGAGGGCAGCCTCAGCAGGAACGAGAGGGAAGAAAAGTATTTGGACACTGCAAACTTTTTCCTTTAGCTCTGAAATTTCATTAGCAGCTGTTAGGGAGTTTAGAGTTTCTCTTTGATCATCAGAATCTTTTTTTCCCAGTCAAGTTCAATAGTAAGTTAAACCAAACTAATTCTGTATTCTTATCTCAATTCTGTATTGATGAGGTAGTTTTTTAACATCTTACCTGTGGAGAATATACTTCCCTTCTGGTTATTGAATACGCACTTGAAATATTTACAGAAACTATAGCAAAAGTTGTGTTTTAACAAAAGAAAGAAGAACGACCCCCTCCCCAAATCCAGAAGTTGATGCTGTCCTGGTATGAAAGACAGAAAAGTAACTGGAGGAAGGGAGCAATCAGTCTATTGAAAACCAGCTTTTAGTATTCTCACAGACATAGAAAACTTTGTCTGTAAAGTGTCTCACTGAGTTGTAGGCACTTCTCTGTGGTACCAGTTTGTGTTTAATAAAGTAAAACTGTAAAGTAAACTAATCAGCAGCTTAAGGTTAAGGTGCCATTTCAGACCTTCAGACTTAAGAATGAAGAAAACAACTGTGGAAGGTGTTTAAAGACTGTTATGATGTTCCAAAACACAGTTACCTGCCACATGATGTCTCATGCAACAACATGTTAGAGTTCAGTTCCCCGCTATAGAATATATATATATACTGAACATCAACAATACCCAGTGTGGCTGGAAAATACCTGAAATAAGCACTGGGAATAACATGGGCTTCCAAAAGTGGCTTTTTAAAAATAATTTTATTTTCAAGATTCTAATAGTAATCTTCGGTGGAAATCATGCAAATGTCTTGAGTTCTAAGAAAGAGCAAATTTTTTCTCATTGCATAGGTATGTGTACTTTATATATTGGTCTTTATATATACATACACATAGCATCATATAGCTAAATGTAAATTAAATATTTAAAATTTCTGTCTTCTTTCTATAATAGATTGAACAAATGAGGACAGAGCTGCTTCAGGAAAGAGCTATAAAGCAAGATTTGGAGTGTGACAAAATTTCATTGGAAAGACAGGTAATTACAATTATGGCTGGCATGTCATCACACTGGCAAGATGACAGGGTGGGTATCTGCCTTCATTAAGACATTCAAGTAAACATTTAAGGAATACATTTGGTAGCTGTCATTATCCCACCATAGTGTGCTGCTGGAAGTATGTTTTGGTAAGAATAGATTAAAAAAACATGCATCTTAATACTGATTCTCAAAAGAAAATACTAAAATATTGAATTAAGTCTAATCTTAAGGTTGAGGGTTTTTTTTTCTTCCTGTACCCGCTCTTTTAGTTTGAGGTGTGTCACAGTTTACATATTTCACATACTAAACATTTGCACTATGCGGGGTGGTTGGAGCTAGGTGGTCTTTATGGTCCCTTCCAACCAAAACCAGTCTATGATTCTATGCATACATATGTTTTATATAGTATAGTAAGACATTTTTGTTGTGGTAAAAGCAGGTATCTCTGTAGCACCAAATCCTGTCTATACATTTGAGGATCAAAGACATTAAATGTAAGAACTGTGACAGTTGATATGGTATGCTTGTTTTAGAATAAAACCGAGATATCAATATAGAAATTTAAAAAAGGCACATATACAGAAAAGACTATAGCACATTGCAGACGTGACTGTCCAGTTTAGCCATAAATCCTTTGACCACTTGTTGAGGAGCTGTTCTTTACAGTTTTAACAATATTTCAGGAACAGTGTTGAAGGTAGATCATAATTTCAAGCAGTTGTGGTTTTTGAGTATTTTCTTCTGTAGAAGCAAACAGTGAAAAGGTGAAAAATGGCATGCCACTGAAAGAAAAGATACAAATTTGACAGAGAGCTTTACTCTCTGTTGCCTGGGAAGAAATGTGACTCGTGTGAATATCTGTGACAGAAAGTACGTTAAAAATACTTTCTAGGTTTTTGCAGCATTTTGTTCTGCAGCTCACTAGTCTTTGAAAGCAAGGTTATTACCATAGCCCCTAGCTGTGATCCAGAGGAAAGCTGTTTTAGCAAATAATAGTATTACTGTCAGTCCCAAGAACATAAACCAGACTGTAATGGGATTTTAGAGAACATGTTTCTAACAAACACCTGATTTGATACCTTAAATTATGTGAAATTAATCCCATTTTAATTGTTTGAAGAAAAAGGAGTGCTGCCTACATGTACATCTTTATATTTTGGATCCGAGTTTTCTATCATAGCTTTTTTAGTTTTGAGATCCGAGATCATGGTTTGAAGCCGTGTAACAGAGAATATGGAAGAGTTCCTGGAACTTTTTATTTATTTATTTAGTTAGTTAGTTTTAATTTTATTTAATCATCAGGTCACCATTAAAAACCAAAATTATCTGGCCTCATAAAAACTAAAGTGTAAATCTGGGCAAAAAGTGTTCTTTTACAAATCATGAAGCTTGCAGAGTTTTTCAAACTATGTGGTAAAAGTAGCATTATATATCTAAGAAAGGCAGAGGGAAACCCACAGTAAGAGCTTTGATAGAGTAAAGCAGTATTTGATGCAAGTAATTTCCTTGTCTAATTGTTTTAGCCATACACCAGTGAGTTACAGGGGAAGAACACACTACTTGACAAAATAATTGTGTAGAGAATGAGATAGATCCAATGCTATTTGAAAAAATGTAGCATATTAAAAATGATGTAGGAAGGGGTCTGCAAATATTTGAAGTTAAAGGATCCATTACTTGTAAATAAAGCACTGTAATAAAAGATTTGTTTGTAGTAAACAGTAAAATCTCACTGACTCTTTTTTTTTTTTTTTTTCATATATCCTTATTTAAAAATATACTGGTCACCTTATGCTTGCCTGGATAAATTTAATTTGTGTTAAGGTGATATTTGTTGATATCAGCATATATGTAGTAATCAAGTATGTTCCAACTATAGAACAAAGACTTGAAGAGCCGAATCCTTCACCTGGAAGGTTCTTACCGATCCAGTAAAGAGGGACTTGTTGCTCAAATGGAAGCAAGGATCACAGAGCTAGAAGAACGACTTGAAAATGAAGAGAGGTGAAACTTATTATATTAAGATGAGAATATGCATGTTTATATTTGTTAATATGGCTTCTTACTATTATTAAGTCTCTAATAATATTAACTTTTTTCTCACAAGCAAGAAATTAAAATGGTTATTTGTTTCATACAAGTACTGCAAATTTTGGTTTTGACTGAAAGCACACTATATGTTCCCTTGTAAATTTTAAACTGAGCACAGTGCAAACATGGTTCCATACCTCATTATATTATCAATGTCTAATATCAAGTAACAGGCTTAGAAATACAAACTGTAGTTTAACACTTCCACATTCCACTTAGTGGTTCATGCTTGTGAACAAATTTCCTGATGTGTTACATGGAATCAGTAAATCAGAGCAGGGGCCATTACTGTTTATTTGAGTCTTACAAAATTGCTAAAGATTTATGTCAGCAGGACTGGAAGTATTTTTGTTCCTTTTTTTAATAAGCCTGTCTTCTATTTGTTTGTTTCTAGGGATAGAGCTAATTTCCAGCTAAGTAACCGCAGACTTGAGAGAAAAGTGAAGGAGTTAATGTTGCAAGTAGATGATGAGCATCTCTCACTGACTGATCAAAAGGACCAGGTAGAGGGAAAGACTAATATGCAAATATTTGATACTAATTCTACTAGCATAAATCATCATATAAAAAGATATGAGACTAATATAGGTAGATACTGATAAGTGTGTTTATGAACACCTATTTAGTGAGATTCACGGTTCCTATTGTCACCATGTTAGTTTGTCTAGTACTAAATCATTACTCATTTCTAAAATTGTAAAAAGGCACTTACAGAAGCAGTGCTATAATTAAAGAAATAAAGCCAATAACAGACAGTATGTGGTCCTATAAATATATACACCAACATATGATGCTATAAATACCTACACTAACAAATATATTCTGTTTTGCTATTGTTAAATGCAAGCTATAAGTGTTAAGCATACGTTGATACTCAAATAGCAATGTGCTCTGCCATTCCTGTGGTCTTTGTTGCTTCCCTGCTTAAAACATGAGTTGTTTCAGTATGTGAGTCAAATAGTTAATAGTCTGCCTAGAGAATGAAATATGTTTCAATTGCAGACATCTTTTAAGAGAACAATCCTTTCAAATCCTGAGTTTTTGAAACATTTTAGAGTATCTGTCAGGTAAAGTTGCTTAGCTTTGACGTACTAATAGCTCCAGTCTTCCCTTACTGAGAACCAGCTCTTGCTATTGCATAGTATGATTTTACTCTACCAAAGGTATGTTTGCTTGTTGGTGTTTTTTCTTCATAAAAAACTGTATCCCATCACTGTTCGCAAAGTCTAAAGCTGGCTTTTGAATAATTCTGAAGCATGGAATTGCAGTGTCACTACACTGGCAAAGTTGTGTCTTTATTCTCCCTCTCATAGATGCTGGAAGAATAAAATTCCTTTATTAAAATAGTCTTCTAATCAGCTGACATGTAAATATTTCAGTTGAGTTTGCGTTTGAAAGCAATGAAACGTCAGGTTGAAGAAGCTGAAGAAGAAATAGACAGACTGGAAAGTGCTAAAAAGAAACTCCAGCGAGAACTGGAAGAGCAAGTAGACATAAATGAACAATTGCAAGGACAGCTTAACGCTGCAAAAAAGGAATTAAGGTAAGATGACTTCTCAGACCTTACAATTGTCTATTACACCACCACTCACAAGATTGATCTCTTGCTCCTTTAGTCCATTAAACTGTAGGCTTCCTCTAATAAACCTCAAGTTTGTCATAAGCTGACAGTTTAGGAGACAGCCCTGTGAAACTCTTCTGCATTTCCTTTCTCTACAAATGTTCTCCAATTCTTTCCAGGGTGCTCTAGCTGTCCAAAACGTAAAACGTAAATCGTGTCAATGTTTTAAACTTTGCATAAGTGTTTTGCATGTAGATGTGCAGTTTTAATAGCAAAGATGTGTATTTTTGTTTTAGTAGACTGAAGAAGTCACCAAGTAAAGTGTTGGCTGATTCTGATGACGATGAAGATGATGATATCAGTACGGATGGTGACAGTCACTGTGAAGTACCTTCAGGAAATAACTTTTCAAAAGATGAAGATACTAAAATCTAAATAAGTATTGATGTGCATCCTTGAAAGTACGGGAAGAATAACATGAATTATCAAGAAACTTGAATATTCTAAAAGCCAAATGACATAAAGGGATTTAAGTGTTGGGAATATAGTGTTTCCATCCGTACTGTGCCATTTTCTCACTTAGGTCTCTGCTATTTATTATGGAAAACAGGATTGCATTATGAAACAGGTATAAAACACAGAGAGATAACTGCTACTGAAAACATGGGATGTTTCACATTGGAAATGTGATTTTGCTAAAATTCTGCTTAAGTAAAAAGCCATTTGAAAGTAATTCAAAATTAGTTTGTAGTTATTAAAAGATTTTCCTTAAAATTAAGAGAACCACAAAGGATTATTTAATAATTGTAAGTAGGGGGAAATTATGTATAAAATGTAAATATTTTAAACCTAATCTTTTTATTGACTAGTACTATTTTGTAAAGTTTCAAATGTTATATAAATCAGTTTCATATGTAAAGTACTTAAATTTATACTGAATGCTATATTTGGATTTTACCTACAAAGAAAACAAATGAAAATGTATTCAATTTTGTGCATTACAGAGCCGATTCACAATTCCTGAGCCAAGAAGTACATTTGCATTTTTAAACCAATGCAGGCTTTATTGTATGTATTCCGTATATTAGAAATCAAATGTTAATCCTGCCTGTGGACTTTAGAAGGAGCATCACATCTGCATGATGAGTGTGGTTTGCCTACAGCTTTCTTGTAAACTTTGTTTGGAAAGCTTTCTGTTCTTAGTAGGGAAGAGTGAGAATGAGGTCAGTTATTACTTGGCATCTTTCATTTCCTGAAATGGGCTTCATACTGCCAGAGGCAGAACATTATAGGCCTGCTGATTTGAGAGCATCAGGACAGGCTTATCTTGAAGTCTCTAACAAGTCCCACTTATTCTGGTAAAATTACTTGTGGTCTTTGAATTAAGTACATGCTTAAATCTGTTCATTAATTGATCCCAAAAATTTATGCAGTTGGCAAGAAATTGCACCAGGGAAACACAAAGCATGTAATCCGATTTTTCTTTCAAAGCTATGTTCTTGACCATCTATTTGTGATGTATTGCAGTATGCAGTCATATGTGCAGATCTATATTAGTATTTCAGTTTACAGAAATGTCTGCATTTCAGGTGATCCATCTGTTCAACAAACTTTGAGAGAAACTAAAAAAGAATTGCAGATTTTATTTCAAAAGCATTTTCAATTTTATTGCTGTAAATACTTTTTTTGCTATTTACATTATACCAGACTGGTTTTGCTCCTTCGCAAGTACAGAATTCTAAGGAAAAGGCACTACTGTGTAATTTTGTTAAGAAACCATAGCTAAGTCCAATTGAATATTAGTATTTGTCTGCAGTTACAGGTTAGTGAACACTTCTTTGTTGAATGGAGCAAATAATTGTGTAATGTAATTGTAAAAAATAATTCAAGCTGAAGTTGCTGGGAGCTTCCATTACTCCCACAAAGGCATTTACTAAAAAGGACGAATTTAACAACTCTGAAAGTGAGGCTGATAGACTTGGTTATGGCAAAAGTCCTGACAATGGCAGTAGCCATTTTCATACAGTTATGTGAAATGAAACTCCTGCCTGCAGGATCAAAAATACTATTAATGCATAGCAGATTACAGGCTCTTTTGCCCTTAAATTCCCTTCAACTTGGTTTTGATGGTTTGAGATACATGAGAAATTATATGAATGTCAGTTGTAATACTCTGAATCTTGTATATCTTTTCAAGTAGTATACATACTTTTTGCAGTACTTCCATTACTGTTTTGACAGTGCAGAAACAGACTTTCCTCCAAGAAGATCTGTACTATACTGTACTGATGATCATCATATAACCTGCTGTGATGTATTTTTTGTTGTTTTATTTGCATGTTTATGTAGGTTTAACTTTCAACAACGTATTCCAGTCTCAGTACTCTGTCCTGATGTTCACAGACAGCTATTATTTCAAATCACTGGAAAAAAATCCCTAACTATTACATCTACCTCCAGTTACAGTAACCTGTAAAAGAAAAATACACTTAATCATTCAGGTCTTTCACTTCTACTTTGTACGTGCACGACTGAATATGCACAATATGACAACTGAATTTCTTATGGAAAATACATGTGTTTAAAATATAACAAGAAAATAATTATCTAGGAAATACTGATGCTGTAAAAAAGTTCCTGCATTTTCTTCTTATTTGGATAGCTGCTTTCTAACTAGTAAAGCAGGTGGCCGGTGTAATATCTAGAAGACTCCTTTTCTCATTTGAGCTTTCACAATAATTTTGAAAGAGGGAGATGCAGCTTTGCAGACTCCTAGTTGGAGATACCCTGTTTATTAGATCTACCCCTCTCTGTTTTCGTAAAAAGAACTGGTCTTTAGTTCAATTTATACTTGGCACTGGCATTTCCTCTTTAGAGTTCTCGAACAATATGATGAAAATCAAACAAAATCTTAAGATGTTGAAAAAGATATTTCAGCTCATTCACAAAACAGTTGGTAGTTCAGTTTCTCAATACATGCTAACTATGATAAGGGTAGGGTGTAGATCTTGATTGCCACAAAAAACCCATTGATAATAGTTTAAGGATGTCCGATTTGTTCACTCCATCTCATGGCAGTTTTTCATCAAAACTCATTTTAAGGTTTAATTTAGAAAAATGTTCCAAATATTTCTATGTAATTTATTTGTAAATTAACTTCAGAAGAAGTTCTTGACCCAAAACAGGAAGCAAGAGGGAGAATATGTGAAGAAACGTGGTTGTGAGACAGTCCCTAGAAGTTTGTGCAAGCATCAGTTTCTGGTGTATTAGACATGGCTTGAATTCTGAGCTCTAGAGACCTTCAGTTTTCTTTGATGGTACCGTAATATCTCATAAACAGACCCAAGCTTTTGATACAAGCCTAACCTGATGACTTGTATAGTGGATACTTCTCTCTCAGGGTAAGTAACCTATGGTGAACAATGAACTTTTTGTCCTCTCTGGGATTAATGGCCTTTTATATCCCACAGAGGTTTTGATCATTTTTGTGGTGAGAAGTTTTCTATAAAAAAGTATTTCCTTCCCATTAAAGTTCTATTCTGTCTAAATACACATACTCTTCAAACAGCAGTGTAAGATTAATGCCATATTCAATTCCTGACAGTTTGTGTCATAAGAAGACTTGCATGGTCATTTATAATTCCTGGGTTTGAGAATCAAATCCAAGTTCTGTTTTGAAGATTTTCATTAATCTGTTACACTTTGGCAGATTCACTTCATTTTCTGAGCCTACTTTTATAGATTGGGGAATACAATTTAACTTCTACAAGAGTGTTTTGATGTTTTAAACCACTAACATTTGGCAAATGTTCCAAGATCTTTCAATGGCAATTGCTGTACAATACAAAATATGTAAATGTAAAGCAAGCAAACAAAGTCCTTCTGTCCTCAGAAGACTCCTCCTCACTCGCTGTCCAACTAATAAAATTAAGAATATTTGTCACGTACATTGGATTTTAATGCCCTTGAGTTTGGAAGGTATCTCTTTTCATAAAAGCATTCAAGTTTTTAAGACATAGTATCTTTTTAGTGCATAGGGGAAAAAAAGGGAAAGTCATTCTCTTCTTGCTGTCCCCTCTACCTGCTTCCTTGTGCTGCACTTTATTTAAGGAAAACCCTGTCATATGCAAATACTTTTTTAGTTCAGCATTGTCAGTTGCCTTTTATTGTTCAATCACCAGGCAGGTTCACCCTCCCTGCCCCAATGTAGTTAATTTCATGGTGATTAGACTATAATTTGTTTATTAACCTGCATACTCCTGCTCTGATTTATCCTCATTCCTCTCAACTTATTTTTTTTTTTTGATTAAATAATCTGTTCCGATTTATAGCTGATTTTCTGAACTATTCCAGAAGCCATGTACATTCCTCATTTTTCACAGACCAGCTGTGTGCTTTGCTGAGTGAGCTATACAGTGCAATAGCTTCAGCTTTTTGGCTTCTTCTGGATTATGCAGCATATTTCAGTAATTAAATGTTGATGCTTTTAGCTTACTGGAGCTTTCTATCCTATGAGTAGACTACACATTTCAGCTGCTTAACTTCTACCAACTGCAGTTATCAAGTAACATTGCAAAATGTTCAAAGACTTTGCTGAAAGAACAACATTCTTTAGAGATTGCCAGAACAAATTTTTCTCTTTTGCATAAGGTGCTGAATAGGTCGCTTGTTTAACCACCTAACCCTACAACATAGAAGGGAAAATTTCACTGTTATTTCAAAATTTATTTGTGAGCATTGGACTATTGAGAAAAAGGTATAGATATGAATAGAAATGGAGGGGGTTTTGTATTACACGTTTTTCTTTTAACATGTAAGAAAAGAAAGACTTAAGAAGGGGAGTAAAGTTCAACAGACAAGGTCAAATACAGTAGTGAATTGGGCTCACCTACCTCAGTAGAAGTGACAGCACTTTAATGCTTAGTACCAGTGAACCTCATGTGAGGTCAGCAGAGACTGTGTTTTATGTAAGGGGAAACACTTGATCTTTTCTCCACAGGGCAGGGAGACCCAAGAATTCAAGGATCACCTCCTCCTGGAGCTAGGTGATCTTAAGGTCCTTTCCAACCCTAACCATTCTATGATTTTAATAACAATTTGCTGTCTTATTCAGATCCTGAAGTTTCATGCCATTAGCAGAACAGGCAATAAAAATCAACTTCCAAGCACAGGTGGATGATGAAAGTTTAAGCTCTTCAAGTTGCCACTAAGAAAGCTGTAGGACCACTTCTGTGTGAGTGCAGAAGAGGGACTCATTACAGGTAATCTGAGTTTTTCTGTGCTTTCTGTGTAGTTATGCTTCTTCAGCAGAATTGGCTTTCTGAACAACACTTTATACATTAGGTTACAAAGCACTAGGTTTCACTACACTAGTTTCAAGCAGACCTTTTCCTTTGGTTCATGCAGCCTGGCTAGAATGAAAACTGTCAATGGTATAATGTGAAGTTACGAAGAAAATACAGATGGTGTGAAAGATGAATGCAGGGCCCAGTTCTGATTGATTTGATTTTGACCTTCCCTTCACGTTTCTTAAAGAGCCTGATACTAAACATTGCTTAAGGTATTTTAAACCTACAGACATGTAATTTGGGCTTGGATGGATAGAAGATTTTATTCCCAGGGAAAGCCTATAGATATTCAAGATCAGGATGGTAGGGAGCCCGTTGAAGTAGTGCGCATTGAAATGCCTGTTTCCTATATACATTTGCAAAAGAGTCCAACTGAGGCAAATGATAGTGCTGAGAAAGGAGCAGCATATGTTTTGATACTTCTGTGGGTGCACTCTTAACGCAGACTGGTTAGCTGCATAGCACTGTGCAGCATGGGTAATTCTGTTTTGCAAAAATGCTTTTAGTACCTTCAAACCATGGATACCCAAGTGCCTGCCAGTATCAGAAACACGTATTTTGTGTCACTCACGTTTTAGCTTTATCCTTTTTTTCCAGAAAGAGATTGTGGTTCTGTGTTTTCCCTTGATTTGGCTTTTGGTCAAAGATGTATTTGTATTTACTTAGATGGGGATTTTTGTGAGAGAGAAAGAAAACATTGTTGCCCTTGGAGTGGAAAGAGAGCTGAAACTGTTTGGGACTCATCCCTGGGAAAATTCAGTCTGTGTCAGAAATGAAATTCACTTTTCTAGAAACCAGTTCCACTGTGCATAGGAGAGGTGAGCTGTTGACGGAAGGCTCACCTCTGATAGCCACAGAGCTGACTATACTCAGCTCAGTATGGCCTTTGTTTTCCTGGGAGATAAGGACTGAGACCTGCAACTTGACTTGGCTGAAGCTGCCAGCATGTGATTTCTGTAGTATAGAATTGTAGAATTGTTAAACTTGGAATGGACCTTAAAGATCATCTAGTTCCAACCTCTCTGCCGTGGGCAGAGACACCTTCCACTAGACCAGGTTGCTCAAAGCTCCGTATAGATGAGGCTGAGATTGGTATACTTTTAATTTTGTTCAAGTGTTTTGGTTAAAGCACAGCAAATACTGTTTAAGGAAAAAAGACTCATTGGGTATTTGTGACTAGAGCATGCAAAAGCAAATACCTGTGCACATACACACACGCTCCGAAGGCAAAGATGGGTATTCATTACTGCAAGTGCTGTATCAGCTGACTTGGTGCCTGCCTGAAAACATAATCCATCTTGATGTTTAAAATTGATACACACATTCAGTGGCTACAGTCACACTGTGCTTACTGTAAATCCTTCTCAGCACAAACCACCTTCATCTGAGTTCTGGCATTTTCTTGGTTATCTGCTGTGTGAAAGAGCTTTTTGACAGGGGCCTAAGAAGCCTCTTAATTTGTCTAAACAAATTAAAACAAAAAGGAAAACAAAGGAAGCTGAACCATCCAGAGAAGACAGGGTGATCTAATAGTTGGAGATAGAGCACTGAGAACTAGGAGGATTCTAATCTGTTTGAGCTGCTGCTTCAGTCCTTGACCTCCTCATGCTTTTGTCAATACACCTAGTTTATGGAGCACAAAACCAGGCCTTGAAAACTTGATGCTGTGTCTATGTTGAAACTTCCTGGATAAAAATATTAGGAGGAAATGCTGAGGATCTGATTTTTCAGTGGATCTCATTTTTCAGCATATCTGCTTTTTGTGCTGTGTTAGCCCTTTGCCCTGCAGTGTGTGATATGCTGCAATGCTTTCCGAGTGGGGTGCTGTTTTGCCTGCCATGTATTTGAGATTGAAGGTCTGCAGTAACTGGCAGGCTCTGTGGAGTATCTTTGCTGCAGAACAACAGCCTGAAGTTTAGATTTCCTTGCTTTATGGGGAGTTTCAATTTTATTTTTTTTAATAATAAAATGGTTTTATGTATAACAGGTAGAATGGATATGAAAAAAGGTGAGGAAAGAATAAAGCATAGTCCAGTAAAACTACGTAAAAGCTGGAACACGAGCCAACCAAAGAAAGGAAGCCTCCTGAATTGGGCTGTTTACTTTAAACACAGCTCACTGTGCCTTGCTATTTCAGTACATATTGTGTGTGATATCCAGCTATTTTTAAGGTAAGATCAAATTCACAATTCAGATGAAAATGTCTCTCCCAATTGTGAACTTCTTAAGCATTACTAAGAGTCACAATGGAAGACCATAGTCTGTGTGGTGCTATATGTGATACCACGTAAGGACAAGTATTTGTCAGGATGTCACAAGGGCTGTCTGAGCTTCCTACAGAGCTCAAGAGAATTCGTCTCTTCAGTTTGCTTGGCAAAGCTTCACAAGGTTGTTTTCAGGGAAGGCAGGTGCTTATGACTCAAAGTGGGATGACACAAACCTCAGGAGCCTGTGTATAAACTGCAACATCCATGTGCCATCAAATGAATGATGTTAGCAGTTACATGGGAAGGGCAGTACAGGTGGCAGGAGGAGATAGAATACCTGGAAACTCATTGGGGAGTCTGTCTAGCTTTGTTCTGTATGGTGTCCAGCTTGCTACCAGTGCACAGGATGAGTAACTCCTAGATAGAGTAGGTCTCCACACTGAGTCTGATTGCACAGACACATACCTCCTATACCTGCCAAGCCTACAGCATCAGATACCAAGTAACTGAGCTTTGATACCGCAAACTATTATAAGTCTTGTCATTTTAGCTTTTCTTCTCAAGAATATGAAGATACCAACCAGCCACAGAGCATCCTGGTTCTACCCACTACACCAACTGCAGTTACACTTCCCTGAGGGATACATGCAGTGGCATGCTGCTGAGCACAGATGGGAGTATGCATGGCTGCCAGAGAGCAGCTGTGAGGCCCTATGAGGATGCTCTGCAACCAGGTGCAGAGAATCAGGTAAAAGCAGCACATTTTAACTTTGATTGGGTCTTTATCCAGAGAGTGCAATTGTTCTCATCACCTTTATAATTTTTACAAATTTAGAAGTAATATGGAGGAGGAAAAGGGAGATTGATACCCATAAGCTTTGCTGCTCCTCTGAAAGTTCTGTGTGCTTGGCAGAGCTTGACACTTCTGGCTCTGAAGGAAAAAAAGTAAAAAAGAGGATACAAAAAGGGAAAGCTGGTGCAAGTTTTCTGGAGTGTGGAGGACTCTATCCACAGAAAATGTTCCTAAGTGTTAAGCATGGGAACTGTAGTTGTGCCTAAAGTGCCTCAGCAGTCGCTCTTGCCATGCCAGGCAGGGATGCACCCCACAGGCGGCAGCAGAGCGCGGCAGTGCCGGTGCTGGGAATGCCCACCTTGGTATTGGAATGCTGCAAATCTGGGTCTCAACCTCATTCTGCAGATACACTTTAAGACATCCTGAATTGTGTTTAATTACACAGTGCCCCATGAATACCATGACTGTATGGTTTTTGCCAAAATACAGGGGTTTGTCATAAAGTATCTCACACTTATATCCCTGTGCTAGTCATCACTTCCCAAGGGCGTGATAAATTGCCCAGAGGCACTACTGCCTTGTGTTGCTGGCATCCTTCAGTATAGTGAGGATGGCAAAATTCATCCCTCTGCACGGCTAAGCAGCCAGGGAGTCCTGCTGTGGCTGTCATTGCAGCTGAGGCATTGCACCCTCCCTGCTGACCTGTGTTAATTATCCGCTAATAGTGCACCTTTTGTCTTGTTTTCCCAGGCAGCAACTCATGTGGAGCCAATTGTGATGCTCCCTCTGCAAAGAGAGTTCATATATACACTAACCTAATAGAGAGATTGGCAAGCTAAAGGTTATCTCGAAACTTAAATACTGAGATTGAGTTCCTGCCAGAGTAGAAGTTCCTTGCACTGCTCAACAAAGATTCTTTTCACTATAGAAACATAGTCAAAATAGTGTTCAAGATATTAAGGTGCAGGAGGTGACTTATGTGAGAAGGGGTATGGTGCTTTCCTATAAAAGTGCTACTGCTGTAAGAAGTACTCAGATACTATTGTATGACTCTAAGAGGACAGAAAAATGAGTGGTCCCGAGTCTGGAGAAATTGATTTAAAAAGGACAGAAAGAGCATAGATAATATCTGCTCTTTACCATTTTGTAATGCTATAGCAAGGAGACAATCACTGAAATAAAACAAGGAAAATCAAAATTTGTACTTTTTTGTGCAGCATGATTAGACACACTGGTGCTGGTGGTGATAATTTAGCTCGAAATAAAAGTTCATAGCTGGTAAAAATACCCATTATTCATGAAAATGTATCAGCAGGAGTTACTAAACCTATAGTTCAGGAAGTAAGCCAGTCTCTAATGATTAGAAATCCAGGGAGATATTTCGAGAGAGCGGGAGGATAATCAGCATCTGTCTCCTGTGAAGTTCTTACATGTCTTTCTGAAACAGGAAATCCTGAGCACTGACAGAGAAGATAGCAGCTGTGATACAGTCTGGGCATTTATACTACTATGCATAATAATGAGAGGCAATATGTGGTAGTTTGTGACTATGGCTGGACAATGACTTTACAAAAAGAATTTATTAGAAATGAAGTTGTCTTTTACCTCAACATTTTAACATTCTCAAACAAAAGATTTTCAACACCGCCCTAGACCTGGGTTCATTCCACCTAACTTCAAGCACTGACCTAGGAAGATGTCAGCAGTGTAGGAAAAGTACAAGCAGGTATGTTCATGCTTTCATTAAGGGTCTGGAGAGTTTACACTGCTTGTGGTCTTTCTCAGATGTTTCCATTTTTTTTTCATCTGACTTAAGAGATACAAGGATATTCTCTCACTGAAAGCATGATTTGTTTAATGTTTGCTTACTGGAATATAGATCAACACCACACCAGTGGCCAGCAAAAATACTGTTTATGTCATGCAGAATATGACATCTACAGACTGATCAGTTTTGAGCAGTCGCATTTCACAGCATGGGCCCTAGGAGTTCCTCCATTTTTCCAGAATTCACAGAGGAGGGAATGAACTGTGGTGAAATGTGTGTGGTTTATTTACTGGTGCCTACACTAGCCATGTCATCAGGTATCTGTAAAATTTTATGGATTAACAAGACCACAATTTCTACTTGAACAGGTTGCCCACTTTTTATCACCAAGCTTTGTACAAAATCATGTTGTTCTAGCCCAAGGGAAAACTCAGAATTTCTACACAGGGAAAACCTAATCTTTTTGGAAGGTTTTACATTAAAATGATTGGATGATATTTACCAAAAAACAACTAAAAATTCAGCCAAAGCAACTATAAGTATCTAGATCACATGTGGTTCCAGGAACAGTGTAATTCAAGCTGTATCTACATAAGATGATCAGTGAATTACAACCTTTGTGTTGCTGTTGCAAAGTGTTTGCTGGTACTCAAACATGTTAACTGAAATGTAGCCAAGGAATGTGACTTCTATACTGTAGCTATTTCCAGCATCGTCAGACAAAGCACACACTAACCACAGGCTGAAAACTTTCCAGCAGGTTTGATGGGATCTGTGGAAACTGTGCCAGACACCTGTGGTATTAATAGAAAATTTAATAAACAACATCATAGGGTCATAGAATGGTTGGGGTTGAAAGAGGTCATCTAGTTCCAACCCCCTTGCCACAGGCAGGAACACCTTTCACCAGACTGACCAGGTTGATCAAAGCCCCATCTAACCTGGCCATAGAAGGTTAAAAACTGAAGAAATTGTGTAGAATCTGTAGAAACAAATAAGACATTTGAACGATGCCAGCAGTGCTATTTTGGCAATACAGAAACAGATTGCAAAGAAAGCTATTTGGTTGACAATATGCACTCAAGAGATCTGTGGATGAGAGCGAGTAGCAAGCATGCAAAAAACCACCACCTTGTTTTGGGTATCCTTAATGCTGGTGGTCATCTGAACGTGTGAGTGGTTGTCCTGCACTACAAAAATCTGTGTGAAATGTGGAAGTTAACGTCAGGTTCACATCAGGCTCAAATCTTCAGCCAAATATCCAAATATGTTTCAATATTTATTTTTCTAGATCCTTCGATTGCTGCCAAAGACTCACATTTATACTGAAATGTTTCCAAATCTGAGTGTTAGATCCTGTTTATGGTTAAAGCAGATTTATGCAGAAAAGGCATACCATTAAACAGGAAAATTTGGCCAACTGAAATTGTTCTAGTTATACTGATCTTTCATTGCAATTTATGCCCACATTGGCCACTGCACCTTGCATAGACCAAGGAAAGGAAAACTATTTCATGGAGAAATCTGCTCCAACGTTGTCCCCCTAAGGAGTGGGACAGAAATGCTCAGCAGGAATACAATTCTGGAGGGCGCTTCAATGATTTTTGTCCAATGTTTAATTCTGTAGGATCTTTTTCTCTAAGTATTTTCTCTCTCTTGTTAATTCATCAAAATACTAAATACATATGTTAACACAGGAGAACCTCAAAATTGATAGACTCCGTAACTCCAGTCTTCATTTCCCAGAAGTGGGAAATGCACCAAAACTCCTCCATAAGAGCTTGCTACCCTGTCTGCTTTCAGAATATTTTGGTGTACTTTACAGTGTCATAGGACAGCAGATTGAAGATTTTGGAGTGTTTGTTTCTCCCCCAAATGATTTACTCAAATAAAACAAGCTGGAAAATGAACAACCATCAGGCATTTGCAATGTATCCAGTGCATGCTATTGATGTA
>JANHGB010045390.1:0-34602 GCA_026283785.1 Coracopsis vasa | reverse complement strand
CCACTGATGGTAGTCAATATGGCCAAGGCTGAGGTATTGTTTCAGGGAATCCTTATATCTCCTCTTTGGGGCACTTCAGTGCAGTATTTGGAAATACTGCACTGATTATCACCATTCCAGGGTTTTTTTGTTACGATAATATAAATCTGAAATAATTACAGTGTAAATGAGCTCAGGATTAGGCTTTTTGACAAGCTTTTATACTGTAGGGTAACATACATGGTGAAGGGAGAAAGACATCTCCAAAGAAGAATTTTAATCCTAAACTGACTGAGCAACCTGAAGAGCTATTTACCTACCTTCACAGACTATACAGTTGTTTAGGAGTAACTTCATTTCCATCTTGCAGACCTTTAGGTTCTACCTCAAAAGTTCTTCCTCTTTTCATACCCTATGACCACATGATGCAGCTCATCAGTCAGAAGAATTCTTCAGTGAATCTCCCCAGAAATGGGTTTGAACAATGTTTTTGAATGAGAGGTTTAGCTAGGCAGCCCAGAGACTACTTTCCATGTGTACCAAATGCTATCTTAGGAATACTAATAGGATCTCCAAATGCACAAATCCAAAAGGATAGCTAAAAAGGGATTTTAGAAACACAAGAAAAGAAGCTATAAAAGTAAAAACAAATAAACAAAGAGAAACCAAAAAGACTGTATTTCAAAAGATTGCACACTGAATTTTGCTAAGCTTCCTTTCTGTTCCTCCTGGATTCACAGGGACCAGGCAAGCCTCAGCACTCACCACAGTCCAGTTCTGCAGTAATTCTAGAACAATTGCTTATTTCTTCCAGAATTGAACATCTCTATCTCACTAAGTAAGTGATCTATTAGGCAGTGATGGGTTTTGCAGTTCAGAAATTAGTATAAACTTCAGTGGTCAAAACTTCCCTCCTGTATTTTCCACACAGATAAAATACAGGTTAGAATTTTTTACTCCCCCTAGAAACTGTTTTAACAACCTTTCTGCAGGAAGATGCACTTATGGTTCTTAGGATAGAAAACTTGTTTCTTACCATCTGTTCCATGTTTAAAATTCTTTAGTTTATATTAAAGAAAATGGTAAACTACAGGGATATTATGCATGCAGTTGAGGATTTTATAAGGTTCAATAAATTCCTTCTTAACAATCAGTTTTAAGTCTACATAAATTCTGATCCTTCACCTGCTCTACATTTTACTTTCTCAGTTCCTCATTCAGTTTTGTTGTTTTGTTCTCTACTTTAAGATTTGACATCAATTTTACAACAAAGTAACAGGCTAAATCTCCTTTTCTAACAGAGCCTGCATGGAAGAATTGTAACACCTAATCAAAACTAAAGCCATAGAAATAATTGATTTTTACCTTTGGCTGGCAAATTGAAGAACTGGAAAGAATATTCCAGAAGAAACAGACTGAAAATGTTTTGTTTTTTCTTGCCAGATTGTTATTTCATTGACACCAAGAAGCTGAATGTCAGAGCTTGTAAGAAACAAAGGTGGTGATGACAGACATTTAGAAAATGGTCAGAAAAGATCATCATCTCTATTTTACCCAAACTTAAGTTCTGTGAGCATAAATAATGAGTTTGAATGACTCAGATTCAGATCCCTCATGAGTAGACTAGAAACATCATAATCTACCATCCACGAGACTGGACAAATATTGGGCTGCCTTGTTGTCCTTGCAGAACCAAGTGGTTGCTCTGGAGTGGAAACTGTAGTCCCACTCTCCTCAAATGAGTGTCTTCCTCTTCTGGGCAGACAGTTATGCCAAATAACTGGTAATGTATTTTATAGAGTTACGTCTCCAGTGACCAGCAGTGAAAACCTCTCCTTGACTCAGAGCTTCTTGCTGAAGAAGAAGGGAGAAGATCTGAATCAGGTTTTTCCACAGGGAAGTCCTCAGCTGCTAGGATGAAGCACTTGTTGAAATGTGGTTTCATCTTTCCCTGTTACTGGTGTTCTTCTACTTCATATATGACATATAAACACTTACTGAGAGAAACAGCAAAGCAATGAGTTTGGATCTTCAGCCGGAGTGCAGCTCACCAGCTCAGGAGACATATTCTGATACCTGCTCCAGCCTGTATATAATTATTTTTACAGGATGAAACAGCATCAGGAAATCCCTAATGGAGTGGCATTTAGGAACCTCTGATAAAGGATTCAACCCTTTCAGATAGAAGAAGGAACTGGTAACACTTTCTTCCACATTTCAAGCAACTGCTTTGACTCCTGCACTATTGGTAAATGAGAATAACTAATCTATAGGTTTGCAATGTTTTCTTAAACCAAAACAGTTTCACAAGTGCCATTAGGACAACGAGAACCACATGCATTAGTGAATTTTCTGTCTGTTGGAAAAGTGGTAACCTAGTCAAAACTACCTGAGAATTAGTATCACTCATGACAGTGATGTTCTGTTGCTTCAGTTTGTTGTATAAATGCGGTTTGCTGTCTTAGCAGGTTGTATACCATTTTCACCACATTTCTGTGTACTTTGTGGCTCTACAAAAATTTTCTGCTCTTGATCTTCATTTGAAGAATCCCTCTGACTTCACTTGACATTCTTCAGATTTATGACTGATTATGACTCACTGCTTTTCCTGTCATATAAGACAAGTGAAAAGTGTTAGTTTCAAATTAGAATTAGGAGTCTTTCAGCTTTATTCTTTTTCTAGTGACACATTCCTTGGCCTCTGGAAATTATACTGAGATTCCCAATGAAAAAGCTTTGGTATCCTAGGAGAGCTTCATTGACACTAATAATGATGTCCTTTGGCACAGTCTACAACATGCACTGATAGTGGTGCAAGCTTATGGCCTAATTCAGTAATATGCTAGCTGCAGCAAATGGAGAAGCTTGTTTTTTACATCATCACAAATGAGAGCAGGACCGGTTCTTAGACATTTTTATGTTCTCATTTCTCTGTAGCTGTGCTGTCACTATTGTCTTTTTCATTTGAGCACACAAACACAAAGGGAATAATATCTACATTGTACAAGAAAATTTCTGTAGAAAGGATATAGACAAAGAACAGGGAAGAAGTGCACATCTGTTTTCTTGCTGGTTACCAAAGCACCTAGGAGTTTTATCATATGTCTCCAGAAAACAAAGATTTTACAGAAAGATTGACAGCTTCTAAGAGCTAGATGTTGGTTCCAACTACTGTATGCTTTCAAAAATATTAAACAGTGACAAAAATACTGTTTCTTATTAAACCAAAGGTACAGCAATAATTACAGATCAAAGCTAGCTCACAAATAACACGTATTTTAAAGACACAAAGGCTTCTGATTGCAGAAAAGGTTCTGCCAGTGGCTGAAAGCACAACATGGACTGTTGTTTTCTTGGAATTTCTAGAAGTAAAATCTATGAGAAGATTAATGTTATATTTTTAGACCTTTTTACTAAAAAAAAAGAACTTATTTCTTCATTTTTCTTAAAAAATGGGGATTTGAATATATTAATTAGTTGGAAACATTAATTAATTATTTATGTTGACTCTTTATTTATGTCAGCACAAAGGACGTAATTCTGGAAATGTAAAATGAGCCTTTTGGTCTGGGCTTTGGAGGAAATGAGGGGATGAGGAAAAGCAAGTGACAGTTGTGCTAGGATTCCCTCAGTAAGTTTTCCCAGAACAAGGCCAGTATGCTAAGGGGTTCGTTTGTGTTTCACTGTCCTCTTCGACCTCACCAGGGACACTGGTGCTGGGTAACACATTGTGCCCTGGTGACCAGCAGTACTGGAGCAGCTCAGCTGACCCCAGGTGTAAAGTCATGAGATTTCTCCTTTCATATGTGGATGCTTGCTCATGAGTTACAGCATAGACAGGGGACAAACAATTTGTATGTTTTGTTTATGTGGATACCTGTAGTTCCTAAAGAATTATGTTAAAATCCCAAATCTTTTTTTGTGGTGTAGGAAACCTAAACTATGATTGCCTTCCATAAGCTAATATAGGGACATGATTATGTACCTCCATTCTCCTTAGTGAAAACAAAGATAAGTTTCTGTCCTCTGCTTTCCTTGGGTGAACAGCACCCTCAAAAATTCTCCGTCAGTGTTGTGAGAGCTCCCTCTCCTGTTACAATGGGCTTTATTAGCTGCTTTAAAGTCTCACATTTTGGTTTATGGGGCTGAATCACTGCGGAGCTGGCAGACAGACAGAGAAGGCATAGTGCTAGGTCAGCGACAGAAATGGTCCCCCAGAAAAGCATCATGCAGAGGAACATCCCTGATATTGGTGGCTGAAGGATGACTTTATCCTCCTGTCTTTCTTTGCTTCACCTTTTATTTCTTTGGTTAAATTCTGTCCTGAGGTTCTCCACTGGCTTTTGTTAGGTAGCAAATACAAGGTAAGATTTAGCCTTTTCAGAAAAACCGCTCAAAGCAAGCTCATATTGTTAGAGACTTGATCCATTGTAAGCTGTAGCTGATGGCAGGGCCAGATGTAAAGAGGTAGAGTAGGATTTTAAGCTGTTAAGAGGTAGAGTAGGATTTTAAGCTGTTTACTGACAGATTTTTGTTCAATAATCTGGTATTGATTATTTTATTTAATTACTTGAGACCAAATATCAAGCTAAAATAGGCACCATTGCATACTAGGTGACCTTCACAACAACTAAAAAAACCACAAACCACACACACAACCAAGGGGAAACAGCACTTCCACCTTGTCCAGCTGTTCCTCAGTTTTCAGAAAAAGGAAGCAGGGAGGCTATTATCGCCAAATAGCCCTTTCCTCCCTGAAACACATGCCCATACTTGTCCATCCCAAAGTGGTTTTCTTTTCCAAATGTCAGCTTTTCTAACATGTACAGGTGGAACCATGAGTCCATTACTGAGATATCTACTCCATAAAGTCTCTATTAACTTGGCAGAGAGAACTTGAAATCAAAAGCACCTGCAATAAGATATCACTGTAAAAGGAACAGTCTTCCATACAGGCAGTTCAGCTGCTTTAAATGGGCTGTCAAAATCAATTGGGCACCAAAATGCAAGTAAACATTAGCTGTCATCCCTCTATCTTTATTTATCATTGATTTCAACTTTCATCCTTACACTCAGAATGAGAATTTGGTATTTTAAATGGGCTTTTGGTCATATCTGAGAGATAGAGGTGAGATGGCACTGAGAACTTCAGTCCTTCTTTCAGGCATAGGGGGAAAAAGATGGGCTTGAGCTACTTCAGCTGGGGGAGTGAGCTGAATCTGTGTCTCCCGTAGCTAGATGAATGATCAGACATGAGACCATTCTGTGCACGTTTTCAAGGAAAGCAGCAGCCACTGCTGTACTTTTTTTCATAGATACATCTTAGGCATACCATAAGTAGTCTCTAAGAATGCCTGATAAGGCTGAACGTCTTGGAGGGGAAGACCGTCTGCGTGGACTTCAGTGAGAGCTACATTTGTCATCCATCCTCTCCATCCTGAGCACTTCTGAGCAGGCACAGAAGCAGAACAGGAGGTTCTTGGGGATTTTAAAGGTTGAAAACTGAGGTACCTCTAGAAGTAGCTCATGAGGCTTTTCAAAGTTCGGATTAGAGCTGAGCAGGGATTTTCAGGTTGCACATTCTGATGTCTGCATTCTCCAAGTTCCCCTTTGAGGTACCACTGTCTTTGATTTGCAGGATGTAAAAGAATGGAGTTTCACTGCCCATGGTGGGACTTCACACCTAAACGTCTGTCTAAATACTTTAGAAAATGTGATTCATAGGTCATGACCAATACTATTCCACCCATTTATGCTCTCTTACACTAAGTTTGCAATTAACTAGCAGGTAAATAGGATTATAAAACCTGTTTCTGCTGTTTCTGAAGTGTTTTTTTAGGGATGAAGTCTCTCAGTAGAGAGCATTCCCATAATCTAATCCATATGTTTGTGGAAACAAAATAAACAAGCACATTTGGAAGATGTAGCCTACCTTTGCACTATGTTTGCTTTTGTGGGGGGTGAGAAAATAATAACAAGAATTTTTTGCCACCTGATCATTTTCATGGGTAATTGTCAGGTTGGACTGAGGCTGTTCTGTCTTTTCCAGATAGTTGAAATAACAGCACAATTCCTTATCCACAGCCACAGCAGTTAATTATCAAACACAGCCCGTTGCAAAGCTATTAAATAATTATAACACATTTTACAACTGCTAAAAAATGTATATGAATTTTATATGATGATATTATCATATCCCTTGCTAATATTCTGCAACAGTTTAGTAGAATGACTTATGACAACTAAGTACAGTAAACACCTTTTATTACAATCTTAACATACTTTTACACCTTATTTTCTACACGCTAAATCACAGCTTCAGAGGAATCAGGGTGAAACATTAACATACCAATCAGCTTAGGAACTTGAAGAGGCAGTGGTGGGGAGTGTACTTAGTGCTAGTAAAGCGGGACTGATTGATCTTAGGGGATGGTGCTTCCTTCACTCAAGGTACTCTGTAGGGCTTGAGAACAACCCTTAAAGGTCTCAGGATAGATTCTTGGTGCAAGCAAGTTGAGCAGGGTGTGAAAAATACTAACATAGATGAAATTCATTGGTTTAAAGTCACTCTGCACAATCATATGGAAACTGATCTGCCTGACTTACTTATACCACAGCAACAATTGCCAAGTATCATTGGATTCCCAGAGCATGCAGGTAGATTTTAGCTGTTTGAAACTTTTCCTCTATTTCTGCTGTGCTTTCCAGACTGAAGAACATCAACTCTGAGTTCCAGTTTTCTGTCATCTGTTTTATCCTGTGGCATCAGGCAAGCCATGCAAGATGTCAGCAACTTGTTTGCAACACCAAGTCTTTTTCTGAGGGCTTGTAACCTTTAGCATGAGTTGGGGCTAGTTAGCAGAGCTGTTAGCATAAGCCCATCAACTTTAACTGTCTGAAGAGTACAAATAGAAAAAAACATCAGGATTTGTAGGGAGGAGTCACTAGGGAGGTATTTTCTGCCCAATCCTGACACTAGGGAAAAATACAGAATTTACAGACACACTCCAAGGGCACAGAACCCAGAGAGAAACAAGGAAAAAGAAGAACCTGAGCGACTACTGGGGAACCTTATGGATGCCACAGCCCAGCCCAGGACCGTGAACCACAAAGCTGGAACCATTGCACTGACCCACCCAACATTTGCCCAAGCCCACTTCATTGATCCTATGAAGCAGGGAAGTCAATTTTTATCGATTTTATGAGATTCATAAAAATGCATATATCTGTGATTAAAAGTCAGGCTCCATACAGTCATTTGGTCTTTAACTGCACCAGAGCTCATTGGAAAAATGCATACAGCAGTACAGAAGGTCTATACTCTGCTGGTTAACAACATACTTCCATAAAACCACACTTCAGAAAAATACAGAAACTAAGGAGAAAAGGTAGATATATTAAGAAATTTATATAACACCAGCAACAAAGATTTAGTCATATTCAGAGCACTGATAAGTATCAATGCATGAACAAGAAGAAATACACTGTGGATCATGAACAAAGTAGTATATGGGTCCCAAATGCACAGCCTAAAATTCTTGACCAGAGTGGCACCATTAGTTAAGGAGTTTAACAGTGATGCAAAAAAGAAAAGGAACAGCAATTAAAATAGTAGGATTCTCTAGAAATGTAAGAAGATTCTATAGGTAGTGTTCAGAAAACATCTATCATTTAATAATGATAATTAATACTTAAGTGTATTATTCCTTATTCTGAATTGACCATTTCAGGAATATAATCTTCTGTTAAATGGCACTGTATGATTAAAAAACAATGTTAAATTCAGATTTTTTTTCCTACAAGCATACCTGGTTGATTCTCCACTCATCTTACCAAAAGAAATCAGAAAGGCTGTTGTAGGAGCCCCTGGGAACTACAGCTGCATGCTACTAAATGTCAGATATCCATTAGTACCTAAAAAAATACATAATCATACAATTCTGTATTTGGTCATTCTAGGTATATGCCACTACCATAGAAACAGATGTCTGCACAATGCAGTGTTGATGTAAGTTAGTGTAGACCAGAGCTTTCATTTCCATAGATGATGAATTTCTCTCAAAGGTTCAAGTTATTCTCTAGCTTATAACGTTGTTCTCAATTTCCAGGGAAATATTTGGGCTTGTTAAAAATAGATGGGGTTATTTAGTAGGGTTCAGCTGAAACTGTTACAAATAAGAGATTTGGGATGGAGACTGAGTGCTAGCTCTCTGATCACCCCCAAGTCGTTAGCTTGTTCCTTTGCTCCCTTTTGTAGCCCTCCAACTAGGACTTTTGAAGGTGCCTATGAAGGGTATTAATGCAAAGCAGTATGACTGGGTAGCAGTACGTTGGGGGTCTGGACTTCCTTCAACTAGTACCATTTCCATAGGCCAAGAGTCCTTACTTATTGATGAATTTTCTATGTATATCACATGCATTGGACATGTTCGCCTTCTTGGCACATTCTCCTCAATACCTACAAGAAACAGTGTATGTTAAGCTTGCTTTTACGAGCTGTACCTAAAAAACTGTACTCACCTCTAGATGTCCTAGTTTGACACCCAAATTACATTTTCCACATACAACATGCTCACACAGTTGCTCCAGCACTGATGGATACCTTCCCATGGATACTTCCAGAGTGTCCTAGCACAGCCACTTACATGCTGAATGCCCAGCTTACAAAAGGTGATTCTTTATAGCTTTGCCTGAGGAAAGGGCAAGAAGAAAAGCCGTTCAGGCAGCCAGCAAGGTTTAGCAGAAGAGCATCTTCTGTTGTACCCTTGGGTAGCCCATCAGTTATGCTCACAGTCTACCCCCCACCACATGCAAGAGGCTTGCCCAGGTGTCTCAAAACTGGCAGTCAGTTCCCCACTGTGAGGAAGTTGGACCAATCTGTCAAATCACTGTTATGCATCTATTAAACTGTCTTTTGTAACTCCCAGTAAGACAGACTAACAAGATAACACTTTGAATAATGCATCTCCATATAGGAAAATTATGAAACAAAGATGCCTCACTGTCTTACAATCATATGCCATTCTTCTGTCCTACTCTATCTGCCTTTGACAAGTTGACTGGTAGTGGTAGGATAGTTACTAGGGCTCTTTTCCTTCCTATTCTGCATTTTCTCAGCCTGAGACTGAACATTAACATGGCTTTCAATCAATTTTGCAGGTTAATAAATCTATTTACCCCTACAGCGGGCACATGCCAGAGGTAGTGCTGGATTGACCAAACCCAGCTGTTTGATTGAGAGAGTTGGTACACCTATGGTATATACTAGGATCCTTTTCAAAGATAAGCTTGACATCCGATCTCTGATGTAATTAGCACAATTACAAATTTTCACAAGGGATTCTCTGTTCTTGTCAAAATCTTTACCATAACAACCTTTGAATTACAATACAGCACTAAGTGTACTACAGTGTTCAGCAGAGGAAAAGATGCAGTAGGAACATCTCTAAATGAAATTAATTAGAATGGTTAATGTTCGTGAAGCACTTTGAAGATGGAAAGAGCTATAGTAGTTTTCAATTATAATCATTAGCATGCCAGATCCTGAAGGTCTTATTCATTTATTACCCATTTGTTACACAGGCTAAACTTCCATTCACTTCAGCTGAAGATTTATCTGAATGAGATAGATACAAACACAGATTTCAAAATTCGTAAAATAATCTGGATTAATGTACCAATCAGTCTGTAAAAGATCTGTGTTCATAGCCCCTGGTACTCAAATCTGCTTAGGAAAAGCTCACTTGGAAAATTCCTCAGACCAAATAGCTCCATTGTTCATTTAACTTGTAAAAATATATAATATAAGTAAAACAACATAAATGTGTTCTACACTGGATTAAATATAGCAGCTTTGCATTAAGGGAAGGAGGAAGGGAAAGAAAGGGAAGGGAAGGGAAGACAAGGCAAGGCAAAGCAAGGCAAGGCAAGGCAAGGGAAGGCAAGGGAAGAGGCCAAGATGGGGGAAAGCTCTGCTAGAGCTGATATTGCAAACATGGAAGCACTCGGTGGTGATGTGAAGGTCTGGAGCAGCTTTGCAGTGACCATGAGATGATGATCCTGAGAGGAGGAAGCAAGGCAAATTCAGTACCATAATCCTGGAATTTAGGAGTGAACACTTTGGCTTGTTCAAAGGTCTGCTTAGAAGAGTCTCATGGGATACAACCTTGGAGAGAAGAGGGATCTAGAGAAACAATGTGATTTTCAAGTATCTCTTCCTTGAAGTCCAAGAATGGTCAATACTAACAAGCATAAAATCAAGTAAAAGATGTAGGACAGCTGTATGAATGAGTAAGAAGCCCCTGACAAAATTCACATACAGAGGAAAGACACAAGAGGTGGAAGCAAGGGCAAGTGACCCAGGAGGAATTTAGAGTCAGTGTCCAATCATGCACAGATAAGGCAGTGAAAGCCAAAGCCCACATGGGTTTGAATCTGGCGAGAGCTGAGAAGGGCATCAAGAAGATTTTTTGCAGGTGTATCAGCAGCAAAAGGAAAAGTAGAGAAAATGGGGGCCCACTGCTGAATTCAGACCAATGCTGAATCTGGCGACAAACAATATAAAGGCCGAGGTTGTCTTTTTTTGGCTTGGTCTTTACTGGTAACATTCACCCTCAGCAATCCAAAGCCCCTGTGACCATTGGTAAAGTCTGGAGCAAAGTAGACTTTCCCTTGGTGTAGGAGGATAAGGTTAGGGAATATTAAAACAAAGTGAACATACACGAGTCCATGGGATCTAATGAGATACACCCACAAGTGTAATGGAGGTGGCCTGGATATCTCATTGTGAGCAAACTCTGAATTATCTTTGAAAGGTCATTGTGACTGGGGAACGTTTCTGAGACCTGGAAGAATTCAAATGTCACTTGTGGAATGGCAAGGGGAGGATACAGGGAGCTACAGGCTGGTCTGCGTGACCTCAATTCTTGAGCAGGTGATGGAGTAAATAATCCCAGAAACCATTTCAAATAATATTAAGGTGATTTGGCATAATCAGCATGGATTTATGAAGGGTAATGAATATCTTAGCAACCTGATAGCCTTCTACAAAGAAGATAGTAATTTGGTGGATGAAGAGGGAGCAGAAGTTGACTTTAGCAAGACATTCAACACTTCCTAATATCATCATTGACAAACTGATGAAGCACAGGCACATTAAATAGACAGTGAGGCAGACTGAAAACTGGATGAACTACCTATTTCGAAGTGCTGTGATAACTGGCACAAAGTCTATCTGGAGACCAGCCAACAGCAGTGTGTTTTAGGGGTCAAATACTGTTCCAAAATTCTGTAACATCTTCATTAATGACCTGAGCAATGGAACAGGGCACATCCTCAGCAAGATTGCAGAGGATACAAAACTGGGAAGAGTGGTTGATGTACCAGATGGCTGCACTGGCATTCAGAGAAACCTCAACAAGCTGGAGAAATGGGCCAGCAGGAACCTCATGAACTTCAGCAAAGACAACTGCCAAATCCTGCACCTGGGATGGAATAACCCCATGCACCAGTACCCACTGGCACATGACTGGCTGGAAAACAGCTCTGCAGAGAAAGACATAGGTGTACAACAAGTAGATCCTGAGTTAGCAATGTGCTCTTGCAACAAAGAACAGTGTCAGCCTGGACTGTATGAGGAAAAGTGTTGCCAGCAGGTCAAGGGTGGTGATCCTTCCATTCTACTTAGTGGACAGAGTCCAGCAAAGGATCGCAAAGATGACTTAGGGCCTCAGCATCTCTGATACAAGGAGAGGATGGGAGAGCTGGGACTGTTCAACCTGGAGAAGAGAAGGCTCTGAGGGATTTTGATAATGCATACCTCAAAGGAAGGTGTAAAGAAAACAAAGCCAGGCTCTTCTCAGTGGTGCCCAGTGACAGGATCAGAGGCAATGCGGACAAACTGAAATACAGGAAAGTCCATCTGTACACAAGAAAACACTTTTTTATTGTGAGGTTTAGCAAATATTGGCACATGGTTCCCAGAGAGGTTGGGGCATCTCTATCTTCAGCAAAATGAAAAAGAACAGGTGGGAACAGGCTGGCCCTTGCATTTAGCTGTGATACTGCCTAAGAATTCACATATCTAGTTTTAGAAAGGTGAAATGCTTTGTGAAAGATTACCAAAGTGACAACACAGAACGTGTGAATCCACCTGCACCTGACTCTTCACTGCAAAATTGGCACCCATAACTCGTAGTTATCTGAAAATGGTATATTTATTAAAAAAAAAAAAAAGAAAAAGACCAGATACTGCTCACTTTAGTCACACAATTAATTCCTGGGGAAGCTAGCAAAATACCTTTGTAAAGGCAGTCAGAGACATTTTAAATCGTGTTTTGTAAACTTTCTTTTTTTCCCTCATGGTATAGTTTCTGCAAATAATGCGTATCCCACCCAAAATTTCTCTGGTGAGCAACCACCCACAGGAAGCACACATCAAGCTGTGAGTTACAGTATGTCCAGCTTTTCCAGCTCTTGCTGATAGCTCAGCTGCTCCTCCAGTACTCCAAGGGTTTGTTAAGCAGTAAACAGAAGCTGCAGCTGGCCAGGACGCTAGGAGAAGGAAACATAAATCTAAAACGAGGTCTTTTTTCGCTCTTGCTTAGAGCCATGTTAACAGTGAAGATCCATGTGACAGGGATGGGAGTGCTTGTGAGAAGAAGCTACGTGCAGACTTCCTACAGAGAAATTAAATATCAGTTAGCAATATTAACATATTTTGGCTGCATGCAAGTCCTTGCGTATTATGATAACACCAGGAAAGTACACAGCACCTCTGAGTCAAATAAAAGTTCTGGTTCCTGCACATAATCTGCATTTAGGCAGAATATAATAACTCATAGAGTAGAGAAGAGCAGATAATAGTTCCCCCAACAGAAGCACATGACAATTTGAGTTAATTTTAAATCTGCTGTGTCTCTGTACATACATATATATATATAGCAGACCTGCCTTGTAAGCACATTGAAAAACCAAATTCCTGGAGAATTGGACAACTTCAGCACAGTGTGCCATTGTAAGCCCCTTTGTGATCCCTTTGTGAGTCCTGGTAGAGTGCATAAGTGCATAATCACATAGGTATCCCACTCTGGGCATTTAAATTACACCATCTCGTGTAGATGCTTAAGTGAGACTTGTGAAGTTTCCACGCAGCTGATGGAGGGACACCAACTCCTAATGGTCTCTTTTCTCCTGCCTCTTCATTGACTGTGCAGCAAGCCTTAGCTCCTGCAGTGAGACTTATCTCACCTAATTTTAGCAATCCAAATGTTTAGCCTTTAACTGAGCTAGTCTCCAAGCTGCTTCTACATTCAACAAAGAGAGATGGGTATTTCCAGGTAAATGTTAATGTTCTTAACTTAGACTCTTTTCTTGAGGTAGGCTGACTTGCTTTCTCTCAAGAGATCCTTGTCAATATCATAGCAGTGGCCCATATGAATAGCTCAGAACAGATGCCTGTGATCTACAGATCATATTACATAAAGTGATCCATAAGAACTTTAAAAAGTCATAATCATTAAGCAGTGTAAAAATTGATTTGTACCCCCGAAGGCTACAGCATGTTTCTAAATACCTTGAGCAAAAGGAAAGAATCAGCAATACTGGAATTAGATGTCTATTTTATTCTAATATACTATTAATGTCTTGGAGGCATAAACCTTTTGAAAATCATGATACTGTTGAATTCAGTGGTGTAATATAGATGAGGGTTCAAAGATATTTCAAAGACGATTAGCAGCTTCTCTTATCTGTATCCCACTGTCAGTACTTTATTTAATTAAGAAGGAAGCTTCATTTGAGAGAGAAAGAATAGCCCTTCAAAGGCTATGACCCATAATGATTTACTGAGGAAAAAACTTGGCAAACTGTAACATTTGTGAAATATTCTGAAGATATTTTGTTGGGAAATGTTAAACTTTTCCAATAAACTAAACTGGCAAAAAGGGACTGAAAATACACACGTTGATATATCTCTCTTTAATAATTTAATATAAAAAGAGAATACAATGAAATGAGCTGTCAAGTATAAAAATCCTTTTAGTATTCTCTTTTCATGTTCAAAATCTTTGTTGTGTTTGAGCATCCATAATTGCTTTGCGTCAGGTTCCCTAAGACATTTCCATCTGTCTTTCAGAAAACTTGAAAACGTTCTTTTGTACTTTTGGATTTAGTAGAAATCAGATGTTTCTTTCAGCCAACAAGGTTACTTCTGGTGATTGTTTATCCTCTGCCTATCTGTTGTGATCACTGGGACCATCTTTCACTTCGATATGATACATGTATATTATTGTTTGCACCATCTCTCACAGTTCATAACTTGGTATAATACAGAAGGGCATTGCATGCATCGTTCCTTCTGTTTAGCCATTGAAATAACTTTACTCAGAATCAAAAAGCTGAATGAAACAGCTGAGCCCAGCAAAGAGAGCAGCTAACATGGGAGTTTCTGAAGGGTAAACTGCATAGCCTGTGCTCAGATGTAGTGCAGTTGCAGAAGGTGAGCTGAGAGAGTATTTGCATGCATATGCGTGTGTGTGTGTTATCTATTCAAGTTTTGTCCTTTGGGAAGGCTGTAGGGACAGTCTCTCTATCTCCTATCAGGCCTACTGATCAGCTTGTCAGTGCTTCTGTGAGACCCATCTGGACATGACTAACAGGTCTTTGATCAGAACCAGTGCTTGAAATCATCAAGTAGCTAATCCCTCCCAGATTACTGAAGAAATGAGACCCTGCAGCGAGGATTTATATATAAATCATTTGCTTGGTGTGCTTTGGAACCAAACAGATGAAGGAAGAATGGAAAGAAAGACAGTGACTTCACACAACATAAAGGAGGGATATTTGTTAAAAACACATCTGGAAAACATCACTGTTGCAGATTCAAGGCAGTGAGGACCCATCACTAGGGAACAAGCTGTATGACAGATCATAGTTTGTAGCACAAGGGACAAGAGCACCATCTTATATACCTGCTCAAATTCCACAAAATACTCATGTCTGAGCCACTGACAAAGCCCTGTGCAAGTGATCTTGAAGGTTTATGGACCAATTTTCTAGCCAACATAGCGCAAGGCGGGCCATAAGCTACCGGTAGTTCCTACCATCATACCACATTTCAGAGCAGCATCAACAGCTCCTCAGAAACCTGCCTGTCCTACATAAGGGAAAAAAAGCTGAGAAGTTGACATCTCGATGTGAGTGATATATATCAGAGATCTGTCAGTACAAAAACTACCTTGGAATTTCTGAAAAAAAAAATAATACTAACTATTTCTTAACTCAAAAAAACAATGTCATGGAAAGATAAATTTGATTTCATGTTGGCAGATAAAAGGGCACTGATCTAAGCACTAAAAACAAAGATTTTTTAGGAGCAAGTCGTCATGACTTAATTACATTCATTACGTGCAGACTGAAAATAAAGCTCAAATCAGTAATAAATATGGTTGGGGATTTAAAAGAGACAGGTTCATAAAGCTGAAAACAACTATAGGCTGATAGAACTGGAAAAAAGTATGAATAATTTGGGAGAACTGATTAAATATTTTATTTGATGGCCAAAAATCCACCATCCCACAGCTGAAAAATTAGGTGATGTTAGTTATAAAACAACTTGACTTTAGCAGAGAGAATAAAAGCACCTACAAAAGCTAAAATAAATTTGTGATCTCTGTGTGTGCATGTCAGTGGAGGGGGGAGGTAATGAAAAAAAGGGCAACTTGACAGAAATGGATATAAATTTAGAAACTAGAAAGTCTGGGAAACTGATTAAGTAAACAAAAAAAGAATGAAGTAAAAAGCAAAGGATGTTACAGTTGTAGGTAATAAAAAATCGAAATGTAAGGAATCATTTCAGAGGTGCTGGGTTTCTTCTAAGTGAATAAGGTAGAATAAGGTAGAGCTGTCAAAAATTACACAGAAAAGACAAAAATGTAAAAAAAAAAAATTGGGGGGGGTTTGGTGGGTTTTTTTTTATTTTTTTGTTTGCTTGTTTGGCAGTTTGGGGTTTTTTTTAGAAAAAAGCTTATATATTCAGATTACATGAAAATGATGAGTATATTCTTTAATATGGGATTTTTTTCAGAGGCTTTCTTTACATACGAAGAACTATAATAAAGAACACTAAGATCTTTATTATTTTTGTTTAGACATAAAGTGGGGTTTGAGTGAGATTTAATCTGAGTTACCTGGATCTATATTTAGAAATGTTATAAACAAGTCATTTGTTAGCCAGAGGGGTCCAGAGGAAGCATTAGGCTGGGAGTCTACATTTTTTAAAGAAGTCACTTTAAACTCCTAAAGTCACTTCAAACTCCTAAAGCACTGAACAGATTTACTTCTTCATCTTGAAATGCCGATGCTTTCTTCAGTAGAATGCCTGCTATTTGTTAGGCACTTCACAAAGTCTCATATAAATTCTTTCTGAGCATCTGATGAGATGTTGTGTTTTTGGCAAGGCGGGATGTCAGTGCCTGCTGCTTTTGAAGACAGACTTTTTGTGGAAGGTTGTATATAAATACATATTAAGGAAGAATGTTTTAACATAACATTTGAGACATAAATATTCATTTCCTGCTGCAAACTATAGATGAACAAGGTACTCTAATTCTTTGTGATTCTTGAGCACTTATTTTTGGAATGGTTGTTGCTTCTCCCGTCTGTTGCTCCTTGATCCCATGTTTTTTGCATAAAGCAAAATACCTCCTTCACCGTATGTTTCCTGGACTTCAGAATGAAAAACCTGCAGTGGTGAAGCTGACCAGAACAGCGACCGCTGTTCTCCTGTGCCCTGCATATGAAGGTTGCTGAGAATGTGTCATTTTAATGGCTTCTCCCCCTGTCAGCCTGAAATCCTTCCTAAATTCCTGTAGTTCATAAAAGCCAACAAACAAACAAGTAAACAGACAAGACAATCACCAGACAAGAACCCGTTCCTTTAAAGGTTTGTGCAAAGTGGGCATGGTGGTGTGACTGTCTGACTGCCAAACATCTCACATAAAGTATTGCACACACACAGCATTGCAGTACTGATCGTGCAAGGCAAGCTTGAGCAGAGGCCGTACAATCAGACATAAGGCTAAGCTCTCAGCACAAGCCAGTGCATCAATTTAAGGTAAATATCAAGGTCCCTGTTCACTGCAGCTGGCAGGAAAATGGTATTGTCTGTGGGAGCATTTTGTCTTCTATCAAACCCATGTGGACATTTTCAGGTTTTCTCTCATTAAAAAATCTAAATTGAAAACTTCTTCTCCCATTTTTAATATTTGAAACAGACAAAGAGCATGTTTTCTTACACATAAGCAAAGGAAGCAGACATTTCCCTCCAAATTTTTTATTTAAAAGAAAAAATGCAAAAACATTTACATGTTAATAAAAGCAACTCCTGCTACTGGTTATTATCCTCCTTTCTCACTCATGCATATTACTGTGATCCAAGCAGAGAACAAGCAGGCTTTCAGACCTTCCTTAGCATGCAAATGAAGCATTAGCTTCTGCATCACTCCATGAATCTGAAAGCAACTTGTGTGTTGCAGCATAACCTTGTTCAGAAAAACAGGGGTCTTTCCCTATTCTTTCAGCACAGCCAGGCAACATTTTCCATCCCTGATGTGTAGGACTAAACCTAATCCAAATGGCAGTAAAACTGAGACAGAAGAGCAGGTGAAGATAAGGAAGCAAACGAAAATAGATGTGTTTTTTATCGATACATGTTTCAAAAAGGAGGAATTGCAGCATTTCCTTCCAGCTGTACACTCAAAATCAGATATGAAAGACTATCTGATTACTTCCTAAAGTGTTGCCTGGGAGAATTAAGCACAGGCCATGGAGCAGATCCTCTACACAGGCAAATGTCTGTACTCTTTTACACCAGCTGAAAGACTGGTCCTTCTGCATCCCATCTGTCAAATATGCATAGACACAAAACAGGTGCCTGTAGTCCTTCAGAGCAGGTACAGCCCCTTTCTCCCAGTGTCTTTTTATGCACCCAGTAAGTTTCAGTGCTCGATTTAGCTCTTTTCCAACTTCATTTCATAGAGAACAGAAGATGGGTTTTGGCAGTGACACTTAGCTGAACTCTGCTTTGTGTGCAGTTAGATTTACTTCTTACACTTCTGAATGTCGTTGCCTGTATTGTTGCTTTTGTCCCAGTGCTCTTTTTGTTGGTCGGTTTTGTATTGAAATCACAGTTAAACCATTCAGCATGGTATTTTCTCTACAGAGTGAAAAGTGTGTGAAAGCAGTTGAAGGTCACATGTATTATAACAAAACAAAAGAGAGAAATAATAGAGCATCCATTCTAAAGTCCTCAGACATCCAATGTATTATTGCCTCAGTGATTTCAGTACGGATAAGAAGAGTTGCAGAGGGAAGGAGGCATCTTAATCCAGCTGCTCCTTTCAGCATACACAATGAGAGGCATGCAGGGGTCCTGTTCCTCAGCCCCTTCCTGCCACTCCATGTCACACACCCAGAGTGGTCTTTAGAGAGTATAACTTTCTGCCAAGGTACCGAGGAGGAAATTGTTCAGTTTGTGAGTATCTGCAGTAGCACCTCTGCTAGGGGTCTCACTCAGGGGGACTGAACTCCTCAGTTCATCTGCTCCCAAGCCATATTCTGGGCACTGCAGTCCCCAACCGCTATTAGAAGTATTCTTACCTGTGACCAAAGCCAAACTAAGCGGCTGCACGACCAGATTCCTCCAATAAAGACACAGCTTTTTCCTTCACCCCAACAAAGTCCCTGGAAATAGGGCATAAAACAGAAGAGAGAGTAGGGATGGATACCATTACAGTTCCTTTCTCTCTCCAGATCCCCAGTATATTATTCAGGAAGAACAGAATGCAGTTTTTAAAGTGTAATTTATTTCTGAGAGGGTCTTCCCAGCCTTTCAGTGTATCCAACCCCTTTTTTCTTAGCAGTTTTCAGGTTTTAGCCCTCTTTATTGTTGCATTTATCCTTCAGTAGCATAGGACAAGGGGTAATGGTTTTAAACTCAAAGAGGGTAGATTTAAACTACATATAAGGAAGAAATTTTTTACAATAAAAGTGGAGAAACACTGGAACAGGTTACCCAGAGAAGTGGTAGATGCTCTGCCCCTGGAAACATTCAAGGCCAGGTTGGATGCAGCTTTGATTTACCTGATCTCATTGAAGATGTCCCTGCTCATTGCAGGGGGATTGGACTAGATGGGCTTTAAACTTCTCTTCCAGCGCAAACTATTCTGTGATTCCATGATTCTACTATATTATAATTCTATTATTTTTAAGCAGGCATTTAACTCATTTGAAGATGCTAACAACACAGCTTTTTTAACATTGTCATTATAACTCCTTGTAATTACAGTGATTTCTTACTGCACCTAGTCACCGGTGCGGGTACAGGAATATATAGGGAGGCTGTGGTACAAGCTAGGCAGAGGAGAGCTTGCTGAGATCTGGTTCTTTGGGGTCGTACATAGTCTATCGAAAGCAGCTGTGCAAAAAAATCCTAGACATCTCTAAAGGCAATGGCATCTCACAGCTGTAAGAGACAAGTGCTCACACAGTCTAGAAACTCTCCTGCAGCATAACCCTACAGTTCAAAACAGAAGGGGAACAGAGAGTTGAGCCCAGCTTTACTCCACTTGGCACAGGGAGGGGGCACAGCACTTGTTAGTCACTACAGCTCAGTTTTGTAGCAATGGGCTCCCAAACAGCCCTTACTTTCTGACCCCTTGCCCAAGTTTGTGTCTCTCATGAGCATCATTTTGCTTCTGTGCCTGAAAGTCTGAACACTGGCCATGAAGCCCTAACTAAACATCCAAACAGTTGAGCAATCATTAGCCCCAGATTTTTTTTTATCTCCTAGGCCAGACATTCCCTCAGATGAGGAATATAATTCCCTTGGAGTATAAAACACAATGAGGAGCCATGAGCTAGCTTGCAGACCAGAAGAATTAAAACCACTTTATTTCCCTATCTATACAGTATCGTGTATATTACGTTAGCACAGTGCTCTACCCAGGCTAACAGACCTGACTTTGCATTGGAGGTAATAAAACCCACTGGCTGGACTGCAGCCAGTCTCATACTGCAGTTGACCTAAAAGAGGTACCAAAGCTACCTAGTGACAGAACAGATCAAGTAAATATTTGGGGTTTTAGCCTCTATTGAACTCTATGCTGCTGGAGCTTCATTGCTCTCGAAACCTGAGCTAGAGAGTTTAAAGCTTACTCAGGTATGTATTATCAGCTATTGTGGGGGAATATTAATTGTGGCCTGGTGCAAAGCAGGAGAGAATAAGATTCTCCTCCTTTTTACCTCTCAGAAGTGGAGTTATATATGAGACCATTTGTCTGAGTATATACGGTCTTGCTGTCAGAGCTGGCTGGCAGAGTGGCTTTGTTCTTCCTCACAGAGCCTTAAATCATCAATCCTGGGTTCACAGAACGAAGGTATTTTAAGCAGGGAGTGTCAATATTAATATCTCATTTCATTGTTTCTAATCAGCTAAAATTATTCAGTCGGGGCAAATTCTGCTCTCTATTATCCTGGTGCAATTCATTGATTTTACAATGGCCAAGTGTAATTGTGTGCAGAATTTGGTCATTAATGTAATTTTAATAAAAGTTTCTTCATCTATATTTCGTAAATCTACTATTTTGCAACAAGGGTTTGCTAATCAGAGAGAAGATATCTCTAGAGATTGTTGCTCATTTGGTAAGGTAGGCAATAGCAATAAATACCACTGCATTAGAAATGTAACTGAAAGTGAAAATTGGAAGTTGCTTTTAGATGAGAGTAGATTAAATATGGTACATTTGCTTAAGTATCTTTGTAATGTAACTTGGCTTTTCATCTTGATCTTTGGTTAAAATTACTTTCTCTGATTTAACTCTTTGTACGTGCTAGAGCACCTCTGCACAATTGGAATAAACAAGACTCTTATAATAATGCACATTGTGCCAAAATCTTCCCTCAGCAATATCTACACATAGGAATTCATAACAGGATTTAAAATCAGAGCTGAAGGTCACCTTTTTCGTATCACAGGTCATTTCATTTCTCTCCTGTAAGTAAATCCAGTAACTTTACTCAAATTAAAACATTTCAGCCCCCTTGAGACATAACTCTTAAGTGCCTCAGACAGAGATCAGCTGAAACAGAGCTACTACAAATGCCCAAGGCCTTCGCAATGTCAGATAACAAAGAAAGAAGTGCAGTACTCTTGTATATCAGTAAAAACTCAGAGGCCCTGATGTTCTGAATTAGGGAAAAGCCATCTTTGCCTCTCAGCCTGTGAACCTGTCAGAGTGGGCAAAGACTACGCTATGAGGGTTTGTCTGTACCACATAGGACTGTACCACATAGGAGCAGTGTCCAGTTCTGCTCGAGGGAATGTTTTCCCTGCCTTCAAGATCAAAATGTTTGCTTGTCATCTCTGTCTTAAAACAAGGCTGCAAGCATTAGCAGGAATGCCCAGCTGATTCTCCCTATGGCCTCAGCAGAGATGTAATGACTGAGGAATTAATCCATGTTTTGTGTTATTTGTCTAGCCTGATGCTCTTCCCAAGCGCTAGTAATCTGTGGAACTAGTTCAGTAAGTACTCTTGATTCCCTGCATCTAGTTGTAAGTTAGAAATTGCCCTAATCTTATTTAAAACTCATTGCTACAGAATTACTTTTTGTTATTCATGAATGAGTTTTTCTAACGTTGGCATTCAGATGCAACGCTTAATTTGGTGTAGGCCAACAAGACTGAGCCCTCCTCTGTTTCTCCAACCCAGCTATTAGAACTCCTTTCTGGAGAGAAGTAACTAAATCCAGTAAAAATAAATCCAGTGATTGCCTCTCAACCACTTTGTTAGTAAACAGAAGGGAGGTAACCTCTGCTATCTCTGTTAGATTTCCCACATGCTCCACGAGCTGACTACATGTTTTCATAATGACCTTAACAATGCCGTACACAGAGGAAAGGTCACTCCACTAGCTCTGTTCAGTTATCCCTTTTTACATACACAAACCCATCTCATTTTTTCCCTCCACAGCATTACATTGTATTCTATACTTATTCAGAGTAACTCCTTACACTCATCTTTCACAACTTAGGCTCATGCACCCTTAATGTAATTTATTTCTCAGGAGCCAGTGTTTCATCTGACAGGTTTTGCCTGCTTCCTGAAAGGCAGAAGGCTAAATCCAGATATAAAAGAAGCAAGGAAAATGACTCTGAGGATTCTATTTTGACTGTAAGATTGCAATTACTTTCTGCAGTTGCTGAGAACTGCAGGAATTACCTTATTTAGTCTAATTTGGTATTGAGAGAGGTTCCTCAGATCAAAAGGGTTTGCTTTCTCTTCAGCAGCTTAATGTTGCCAAAGGGTTAAGAACAAGGCCTAAGGGAAAAAAAATATTACTTGGATACAAACAGTTGAGATGCTGAGACATTTAGGGTGCTTACCACCTAAGTACATTACATGATTCATGTGATGATAGATATTCAAGGCTGCTCTCAGATATCATCCAGAACGCCTGTATTTTTGTGTCCTAGGAAAAGAGCAACAGAGTTTACATTATCAAATTGTCATACAAATATATCAATTAGGAAAACAGAACTTGCATGCTTAGAAAGTGAAGGATATGTAAGCATAAGAGAAACACTGAAAAAGGGACATTTGCACTGGATCTAGCAGCATGTCTTATCACAATTAGCATAGCAGAGTAGCATATATCATACAAAATGCCATACTCTTAGGAAAAAGTACTCAAATGTGTCATGTACCACACAGAAAGGGTGGAACCAAACTGTGAAGTGCTGTGAGATATAATGTTCAAGGTGCAATACACGATGAGCCAGAATAGAAAAAGATGACAGGAACCAGACAGGAGACCAAAATAAAATGAATATATAAAAAAAAAATAAAATGATATGCTGTCTTTGATCCTGTTTACAAGAGGAAAGCAACCACACAGAAAAGCTTTCATGGTATCACAGAATCTGCAAGTGTAGGAGAGACTGCTTGTAAGAGAGGGCTTGAACCTGGAAGTTTGCATGCAGTTCTCCCATTAACTTCAGCTAGAGTTAAGTGCATGGAACGTCAGAAAGATTAGGGTTGAGATAACTCAGTAAGTGGCTTGAGGACAAGAAAGACATATGCAAAGAAAAATGCCATTGATCAATATTGCCCTGTAGTGTCCTTCATTACACTATATTAGCTCACAAGCTTTGGAGATAAAGCACATTTTTAATGAAGCTTGAGTATTATGCAAGGCTGTACCATCATTCCAAAAGCAGCCACATCTTTGCAAAAGGTTTTTAGGATTCTCAGGGAAGTATCAGCCCAGTCCTCTGCAAGAGGCAGAGGAAGAGGAACAGTAATCTTGTATGTGGAAAGCAAGATTTAAAGGGATCAGCACTGCTACTTGCTTCTCAAACGAGGAAATCTTTTTCAAAAACTCAGTTGTATTAGAATAAAAAGCTCCACGTATCAGCTCTCAAGGTCTTTTACTACTCAGAAAATTTGCAGGACCTATGTAGGTGGTGGGGAGGGGGAATGAAGGACAAAAATTAAAGCATACGTTTTCTAATATTTTGCAGCTTCTTCTGTAGCTGAGCTAGTGACCCATATTTTTGCTAGTGCTGCTGCAAAGCATATGGGGTAAACCTCGTACTCTGCTTAGCACCTGGTAAAGAATGCCTCAATGTAATGTCATATCAATCACTGGACATTCACAGTTCAAGAAAATGGTTAGCTAGCATAAAAGACTCCAGAGAAAAGTAAAAATGACCAGTCCAGCAGGAAAGATGGAAAGAATTACGTCCGTTTACCCATAAGAACTAAAAAGCCACCATTTTTGAACACGTAAAAGTTTGCTGCAAATAAAAGAAAACGGATAAATTTATTTCTATGTTCATTATAGGTAGGATAAGAGGTTGCAAGTTTAAATTGTTTCAAGGAAGGTTTAGATCAGACATTAGGAAAGCCTTCGTAATGTTAAGGATTGGATGGGGTATACAGGGGAGTCTTACCATCAGGCTTTTTTAAAAGGATATGTGAGAGAGAAATGTTTACTCATAACTGATTCAGCCTTGAGGCTGAGGATGGCTGAAACGGCCTGTCTAGGTCATTTAAGCCTCTACTTACGAGCCAAGCTGCTGCCTCTGAAGTGAAATATGACATTTTTATTTTAAAACCATACTGCAAAGTTTAAGGAGAAAAACATAACTTTTCTAATTAAAACTGTGGAAGTAGCATGAATAGGAAACATATTTGGAGATTTGGCTTATGTTAAAACAACTTCTCTAGTGCAGCCTTCAAGGGGCATTTTAATGTCTATCAACAGTAAATATTTTGGCTACTGTCTCTCTTCTGAATGTGGAAGATGCAGAAAACCTCATTCTCCTTGAGGCATTTATAGGGTACTGTTTCATCCCTGTTTACGGGACAGAGGGCCATGTGTTGTCTCTCTAGACGGAGTAATCCTGGTGTATTAGTTGATTAGCTTTGAAAAACAGTTCTTTGGAGAGGGGGTAAAAATTGTTCTAAAGCATTTTCTCTTTTTAAAGGGACTTACTGTTCCAAATTGCTTGCAGCTTTTCTCTCCACATAATGATTATGGAGTTAAACATTAGCGAGTCTATATAAGTAGAATAATGACAATAACTCGAGCAAGGAATGAAAATGTTAAACTAACAAATAAAGAGGTCAATTACTGAAACAGATGAGAAGACAGAGGGCAAATTCTAATAGCAAGATATAGCTGGCACAGTGATTAGACCACAGGCAAAGCTTACTGAGTTTGGATTCAGAATGTTAAAGCAGCAAGAGTGGCAAACAGAGGACTCACAACACAGAAAGAGCACAAAAAATAACTGGAGGATATATATAAAGGCAGAAGGGAAAACGGTGCAAGTGAAAAATGTTATGAGACAGAAAGCCCAGAAAGGACAGGTTTACCTGAGGATGAGGAATTGAAATGAGTAGAGGCACTTTTGCAGTACCATGCAGCTCTTCCTACGGCAGAATCCCCCTCAGGACACCCAACTGGCCTCTGCTGACCCAAGTCCCTGAAGCCTAAGTGTGACAGCAGTGCCATGATTCCTCAAATAGCCCAGCAAAATTAATTTCTGTGCATCTACATTTTCTTCAGAGAGGATAACAATTTGCATGCAGCAAACATGTCACTGATCGGGCTTCCGGACCACCCCCCAGTCCCTGATTCTGGGGATACTACCCCTTTCTAAGGCACACTCTCATAGCAGACAGAGAAAATTGACTGCTGATGATAATAACAGAGTGAGTCTAGTGAGGGTTGATTGATCCAAACTCAGGTGGTGATGGAGGGGAGCTTCATGGACAAAATCATTCCATGGCTACAAGTGCTCACTGAGTTGTGGTAGCAGGAATAAAAGTGAAGTTTATTGGTTTTATTTAGGTTAGAACAAGCAAGGCAGAGAATGACTGAAGGGCTTGAGTACGAAGGCAAACCTTATTAGTTTCTATTTATTTTTACCATGTAATATCCAATGCTTCATAGCTCTTATGACATTTCAGACACATGCGAAGATTGCACTCAAATCTAAGTCCAGAGAAGTAGGCCAATTTACAGCAGCTGAGGAGCTCATTCTTCTAGAGACTACTACTGAGACAAATAATTTTGATTTTTAGGCTTTCTTCCACCAATCAATATTTTTATTGCTTTACTTGAGATAGAAAACAGTCATATAACAACAAAAGTTGTTGGGCTTTGTTTCGAATTGTTTGGTTTACTCTTTACTGGGGTTTTTTGAGCACAATGGGGTAGCCTCTTAGAAATACGAAACAGGGTGAAAAAAGTTGTACTCTACTTTGAAGGGAAAGACAGGAAAAGACTTTAGCACTGCAGGTAAGCTAAGGCTAATACTGACTGTTTATTCAGCCTTCAGAGGCTGTGTTCTCATCCATGTGTTGTTTACACCTAAGCACTTCTGTTCCTGCACAGTCATATGCTGCTGCTGATGAGTGTCATTTTGCTTTCTGTTTCTGCTCTTGCTTCATCCCATAAAAGAATTTCTGTTTCAAACCAATTGCATAGATATCTATAAGTGTTACAGACTAAGCTGCTCTCTATCTCAAAACTAATATAAGCCGTCCAGCAGGAATAGAAAGCAAAGTGGTATGTTCACTGAAATCAGCTACCCAAATTGCCCTATCCACAAATTCCTGTGTTTGGAGTTCATATATTGCAAGCAGGTAAAGAATGGGAGGAAAAGAAACTATAATCACAGGTCTCTGGCTTGGTGTCCACAGCCTGATCTTAAAAAAAATTTATTGCATTTTTTTCACCAATCTAAAATTATTCTTTCTGTCCAACCTGTTATCTGAGGAGATTTTCAACATACCCTCAAGGTGAGCAAGGCTTCTTTTTCTTAATATTACTCATTTTGCTAGGATCACAGGCATCAATACCTGTTTCTGAGTGTTTGAAGGAAGACTTAATTCATTTATCAATTCCACTATTGAATTCTTTGAAAGGGGACAGATCTTTGTGCTCAGAAGCCTAGAAAAATCTTCCCAAGTATGGCTCCATTACTTTTGTAATTTGTGGCAAGAAAGGGTTAGCACAAAAGAACAGATTACTTGCTGGTTGGCAGCTTCTCCAACATTCATAATGGTTAGCTAAACCAGCTTCACCTACATAGCCTCATGTCCAGTAAAAATGGTTTAAAATTTTGTGCAGTTAAATAACTGTAAACATGAGTTGGATCTATTCCTGGTGCTCTTTCTTACTACTTCGATGCACTAATTCAGTTAAAAATAAAAGATAAATGTGAAAGCTGCAGACGTTTCTGTAAATTTTTCAACAACTTTTTAGAGCCTGGAATGTGCCAGTGATAGAGTCCTAGAGCAGAGCTCCCAGGCAGAAGCAGCATCGATACAGAAGTACCAGAAGGAAAGTAAAGTAGAACAAGACAAATCACAATCGAAGGGAGCACAGAACATCCCTGTGCAGTCAATCAAATGCCAGGTTTGCTAAACTTAGCTCTGGTAAGACCTCATTGTCTTACCCTGGGCACCTCTTTCCTTCATTTCCATAACTATAAAATCATAAACTGTCAGGATTAATTATTGTCTACAAGAGGCCAGCAGCTTTATATGTGTTTATATACTTTTCTGTTGAAAGAAAGGAATAAAATTATATATCTGAAGGACTGAAAAACATCAAGCATTACAAACATTCTATTGTTTTGTACTTATTTCTTATGAAATGCTGTTAAGATATTGCTCTGACAGCCTTAGCCATTCACCAGTTTCATGTCCCTTTGTAAGGACTGTGCTATTGACATAGAATCATCATTTCCCCCTTCATAATCATATTTTCATGCCTCATGTCATTCCCACCTGTGGCTTTCTAGTAATTAATGATGTTACAATGCAAATTTTAATCAAGCCGCATATGTATTTTGTTCATTTGTTTCCTTATGGGAAGCATTTTAATTTCCCCTGGCCCTTATGCAGCAGCTGCATGTCCTTCTGATTATTTCTTCTGCTGAAAAGTGGTCAAAGTGTTGCTCAGGCCAAAATCAGTCCAGCTGTAAGCATGTGAAACTCTTTTGGCCCAGGGTGTCAAAATCCATGTGCCATCTAGTTTTATTAAAAGCTGGGCAAATCACAGGATCCTTGAGACTGCAATAGCAGCAAGAAAGCCAGAGAAAAATGAGAATTTGGGGCTACAAAAGCAGGCTGCTGTAGTGGGTATTTTGAACATTACAGCAACTGTAAGACAGAAAAGAAACTTTCCTGCTACACAATGCTGTCTGTTAAGAACATGCCTATAAATATCATCCCCTTTTTGTCTGTGTCTATGAACTAGATGAAAGCATTCAAAGTAGAATTTTCTCATTAACATGGAATTAAATGTATTTTGAAAAGAATTTTGATACATATATAGCAACTTGTCTATTATTTTAAACCTCTGCAGGCAAACACAAAGACAGCCATGCTGCTGAAGCACAGGTCTGGGAATGGGGTGTTGTACTGAAATCTGTCATGGGCTTCCCATTTATCATAGCTCAGTCCTGTGAATGTTTCTAGGCTCATTTTAATCTTATGTAAAATGTAAACTATAGCTTGTACACACATTGCAGGGAGTCTGGAAGGTCTACTTCTTCAAAGCTCTTTGATGATCTCTGATACAAAGCCCTAAAACACTCTATCTATTCCTTTTACACATATTTTCTCTCATACTTCAAGGAGATCTGAAGATGTATCTTCATTACAGCTTAATGGCCTGTATCTTTTTTTTTCCCTTTTCTCGTAGCTGGGAGCAGTGTTCTAAATTAAGTTCAAAACACAAAGAGAAAAACATCTTTCTTGGCCTTCCTGAGTTGTCCACACTGCCTTTATCTTCTTTCTCACCTTCACAGTTTCCTTATGTGAGCTTTCAGATCAAGTAAAAATATATATATGTACAGTTCTTGCAAACTAGTGACCTATCATGTCTCTTCTGCAGACATTTTGCATCCAGAAGATGGTAATAAAATTAAATCCCTGCATCTTGGAAACCTCAGACATGAAATTTAACTGAGCAGTAAGAGAGGACTTCTGCAATCCATTCAAGTGGGCTTTTGTTAATGAATAAACAAATATCTTGCAATATTGGTAACAGAGCGTGTGATCTCCCAGAATAAAATTTTACTGTCTTCACATCTTGATGGTCCCTTCAGTTTTAACTGTCATCCTCTCTTCTCCACTTAATTATGGTACTACACTCTGATAACTCCTGGGCACCGAAATAAAAACACTGTAGGTTCTTGTCTGTAAGAGCTGCTCCCAACGCTTACTTAACACCAGATTTGCCTTGCAGTTACCTTAAAGCCTCCTCCCAGTGAAGGCATCAGGATTCAGACCTATTCAATGTTCCTAACCATCTAAGAGAGGAGGCTCAACTCAGGAGGTCCTTGTCCCATCCTCCTGAAGGCAGCATGGGAACTTGGCCAAATTAGAAATTGAACAGGCACATCCAAGGATATGTTGCTTCATAAACTGGTAAATGCTTTGTTGTTTCTGACGACTATATTTACTGTAGGTAATAGCAGTCTTTGATTCTTTCACCTCTTCAGAAGGTACCTATCTGTGTGCTATTTTGCCTGTATCCTTTGTTTTAACGACTTGATGCAGTCCTCCTTCCTATATACCAAGGTTCTGTAATTCTTTCCTTCTAGTTAGTAATGGCTTCTTTATGCTTCCATATCGACTCCCCTGCATGAAGATTCCCCATTCCCTTCCCATGTCCTCATTTACCGCTTTTATCTTCCCCACTTCCAGTGCCTCAATCTATCTCTTCATTACTGTGCTTTCAGTACATCAGACCATTGTGTCTTCTGCATTCCATATGGGGTTCACATGCCTCTAATTCCCACCTACATCTCCATCTCTCATTATTCCTTTCATGTCCATGAGGATAGCAGAGTTTTGAAATTTGGCTGGGACTGACCTTTCTTTTATGCGAGAAGGTACTTCTCCATAGATTTGCTTTGAGAGAACATCAAGTTTGATAAGAGTGGGTAGATTTACATAGCAGATGTCAGGTGGATAGTGTGCCCTCATCCCATTTTCCATCAAAATCAATTGACTCCAGTCACTCCAGACAGCTCCTGAGCTTTTGCAGTCAGTGGAATACAACTCTCAAAGACTGTCATGTTATTTCCAAGATGAGGGGAGGTCCTCACAATCTCAGCCAGCTGTCCGACCTCTGTAAGTGCAGGACTAGTCACGCTGCTCTAAAAGCAGGAAACGATTTGAAGCTTCAAGCGCTTTGATAAGTAGAGCTTGTGAAGAACTCTACGTGTAGTTAAGCTCTCTATAGCAATATTAACGAATAATGACCTTGCTTTAAAAATATCTGCTGGGTGTTTGTTCACTGCTTCTCTATGGTATCTGCTGATTTCTACTGTGTCCAACATTCTTGGAAACTTCTGCCCTGCTGAGAGACCCAGATCATCTAAACTTTAGGCTAGTAGCCCTGAGCTCCATAATGTGCACTCAGACACTAGGGCTCGCATTATAAGAGAGTTTTTTATTCCTTTTCCTGCAGAGCTCTGTCATCAGAAATCACTAGCACTTAGGAGCACCACTTACTTTGTGTATGAATACACAGAAAAAATCTTTGGGACAGGAAGATCGATTAGCTTAAAATAATATAGTGAAATTTTTTTAAGTTGTAACCTCATTTTTTAACTGAAAATAGGACTTTAAGAAAAGCACTTAATTTCTGTGTCATCATTTCTCCCAGCTGTACAATAGGATAATAACATTGCTTTATCTCACTGGGATTCTGTGAAGAATTCATTATTCTTGTGAGAGCCTCTACTACTGGAGATAAGGGTTGTGGAAAAGCCTCTCAAAAACTAGTTGCATTTGGGCTTATCATTGGTCACATGAGTAAAGTTAAACACATTTATAACTGCTTGCTGGCTTTGGACCTAGGTCAAGACAGGTGCAATTAAGGCAAAAATCCAAAGTTTGAAATTCTTAAAATAAAAAGGTGGTGTTCCAACTCAAGAAATAAATAACTTTGAGGTTAAGAAACATTGCCTACATTTTCACAATCTGGCTCTCTCTGTGCATCACAGCACAGAGGCACAAAGGAAGAAAGCATATGCAGAAAACTCAGTCTATGACATTTCCATGGTGCTGCATAGATTTATTAGCTTATTGTGAGGAATTTTGCTAACACTAGAGTGAGGAATTCTGTTCAGTGCTCTGCTGCTTGGTTTTGATACATACTGGCAAGGATACGTCCTGCCCCAGGCTGCTGCAGAGATACAGAGACCTTCACTTGATGTTGCAGTTAAAGGCTCAGTCTGACCCTCTGGGAAGTATATGCTTACTTCTTTTTTCTTTTCTTTTCTTTTTTTTTTTCTTTTTTTACATAAGTAGGGATGGTATCGATGTTCTCCAGCAATCTTCATCACACAGCTTTTCATGAGAAGAAGAACAAAAGGTAGAACAAAAAGTACAGGTTGTCAAAGATGCTGTCACTTGGAACATATTTCTCCTGAGCTGTATCTGAAAGGGGAGATAAAAGAAAAGATGCTAAAATATTTTATGTGTGTTTGAGATGAGCTCAACGCAACTCCTGTTTCTTTGCTAAAACACATCACTGACTAAAGCAACATAAAGCTCAAAATGCTGTCTTTGAAAATAGTTAGACAAACACTACTTAGAGGCTTGGTTGTTTGGTTGTTTTTTTAACTTTGCTTTAGCCTGTCAGACTCAAGAACTGTCTCTCTGCCATTTGCAGACTTCTGCCTCTGCCCCCTTGCCATTTACAAGGGTTTAAACAGCTATTGTGAGTCCTCTTGTTCTGCTATAAATAGCAAGGTATGGAGCAATGAATGCCCACAAATACCACTGTAACACAATGCAGTAACGTGTGAGGACTGCACAACTTATAGGAAAAGAAAAAGAGGCAGTCATCTTACAAACTCACCATTACTATGTGTCTGTGCATCCGACAGGCAAGTCACATTGCAGTCACTGCTGCTCAGCCCTGATTTCACCTGGGCTGTACATAGGCTGCACTTTATATGGGTGGTATGTTTATGTCTCCTCCTTGGCTAGCAGCAGGTGAACAGTCTGATCTGCAGCTGAACTTTGTAATTGTAATAGTCACAGGTTGTAACAGTGCCTGAGAGCGTGGAAACCACCGCAAGAAGCACTGCTTGTTAAGAGCTATTGCACCTGTGTTTTATGCCTGCAGTCTACTTTTATTTGTGTACTACTCCACACCAAGCCTGCCCTTACTGCTGCACAGTTAAGGCTGGTATTTTACAAACAGTAAGGGGTAATTTCTCTTCCAAACGTTGATTCCCTTTTTAATCACAAGGAGCAAGAGAGCAGGGATCCTCCAGGAGTTTGTACTCACACTCCACAGGCACAACACCATGCAGATAACAAGCATCCTATTCACCTCTCTAACTGGAAACATCTGGTCTGAGCTAGTTGTCTGGCATCACCTGTAGTCTGCAACGAAAGAAAAACTCTGAGGAGACCGAATGATCCGGTGCTAAGGTAGGTGTCTCAGAAAAGCAGCATGAATTGCTCTCTGGAGCTTACAACCTCCCCTTAATTATAAGGGTAGCCTGGAAAACTGGTTTAGACTAGAGACTGGACTTCCAGGCAGCTTGAGTTAGATAAGCTGCCTTCCAGACCTGGTTGAAAGGAGACTACATCAGAATCCTCTCCTCTCTGCCTACAGCTGGCTTTCTGCTGTGCAGAAACTTCAGGCGAAGCCCTGGCTTAATTTAAGTCCACAGCAACACTGTAACTGGACTAGGATTTCCCCGAGGTACCTGCTTCTGACTCCTGCACTATCATAGGCTCACAAAACCACCAAGTGGGAATTGCTGTGGTAAAACCCTTGTTCAAATATTTCATGGTATAAGAAAAGAAACCACTCATTCTAGAGAAGTGCAAAAATTCTGTTTCAAAGCTTTTAGCAACCTTACCTTTATTTTGTAAAATGCTATTTTTTCTTACCCTAAAATAATGCTTCGACTTTTAAAGTGGTTCTTTTCCCACCAGATGCCATAAAAAATGGAGTGACCATTCACCAAAAACCCAAAACCTATTTGTAACACTGAAACAGGCTGTGGCAGAAATGGGGTGGCTCCGAGTTAATTTCAAGTTACTCTGTGGCTTACTGGAAAAAGCATTTGCGTAAAACTAACAGAAATTGGGAAACCATGATGAAAGCCAATATACAACCTCAGACAAGACATCTCAGCAAACACATGGAGGGTTTACAAATGCAGGAAGGGGAGAAGACAAAGGATTTCTGTGATAAAATATGACTCTTTCTGCAGAAGGGGGTGAGCTTTTCACAGGCAGGTAAGGGAGTGAGACAGACACAGAGGTTATAGTTCTAACCACAGCCATTAGGGCTGATAGGGAACAGGAAGCCTATTTAGTAGCTTTTTCAGCATTTGGCAGTAATCCAAGACAGACATGCAAATTGGTCTTTGTTGTGTTAAAATCTTCTTTCTTTTATGTTACCTTCTGTCATCACTGACTTACCTACTTCCTAATCCAGGGGCTAGGTTAGCCATCAGCCCTTACCCCAGCTATGGCCCTGCTGCCCATCACGCACCTTTGCAGCATCATGGGAGCTGTGTGATGGGATGCACACCACCAGCAAAGCCTCCACTGGGTCCTTGTCACTGACTGGCATGCTGCAGCACACTTCCCTGATCATCCAAATTTTGGTCACCTCAGGGCATGAGCAGAGTTTGCATTGACCCTCAACACACTGTGCAGGGTATGCCTCAGAGAAAAAGGGATGAGAGATTCAGCTAACTACAAATAAATACTTTTGTAAATATATATATGTATATATAAATACAAAAATATACATACCGTATAAGTATATTCCTGCATAGGTGGAAGTATCAAAAAAGAATAATTTTACCCATAATTTTACAAAAGGTAACAATATTTCATTTTGCCTCAGCTCATGCTTTGCTCACTAATTTCAACCTGCCTCTACCTCTCCCCCCATTCACAGTATCTGAACACACTTCAAACATTAATTAGGTGGATCTCAAAACAGCCTTGCAAAGGGCAAAATAATCTCAGCCCCATCTTGTTGTGGCAGAGATGAAGTCACACGTGTGTTGCCCATAGTTACCGAGACAACCTGGAGGATATCTGTGATTTGAACTTCAGTCCATCATTTGCCCATGCCTGCATGCCAAAGTACCCTGTCTGTAGAAAAGCTGCTACTCAGAATATAACTCAGAGTAACTGGGGCTTCACTGAGCTTTGAGCAAAATCCAGTTAAAGGCATGCTTTACTGCAAATGGAAGGAAATTATTCTTTTGTGTTAATGAATCTGCACTGCTAACCACATGCATTCAGAAGTCCCAAATTAACTCTATCACAGTTCCCAAGGAATAATACTGGCCAAAAAAATAAAAATCCCCAGATTTTTAACAGTCTCATGAATGCTTGCTTCTTCTATTTAACTCTGAGTTCTGGGACTGAAGGGTGCACTCAGGTCAAGTTATCAAGGGTTTCTGAGGCACCACAAGAACTGTAAAACTGTGCTTTTAAAATGAAATATGAGATATGTCCCCAGAATCTGGGACTTCAAGAAAAAAACCAACAAATATCATGAGACTCCATTAAAGGGAGGAACTGACAACACTGTGACCCAGAAGTGACATGGAAGAGTCAGCAGTATTTCTAGGTATGTTGAGATTCACATTGTTAACTTTTGAAACGCCTTCTAGAACAATATCGGACCAAATTTATTGCTGACATAAGTAATTTCACCTGAATAAGGTGAAAATTCACCTGGATAAGGTATTTCACTAGGCTCATCTATGAAAACCTTTGGCCCTGGGTGCTGTTTCTCTGTCCATTTGAGTGGAGCACAGGAAATTTTCATATCAGCAGGGCATCTTTTCTGAAAAAAAAAATAAAATAAAGGAAAATAAAAGAAGGAGCAAACAGATTTTGGAAACAAAATTATTACTTGCAACTGTGACAGATACCATGGTGACGCTTACAAGAATTTTTCCTATTAAGCTTTAGCAAGTGCTAGTGCCACAATAAATAACCTTTCATACATGGAGGCTGCAGAAGGAGCAAATAAGGG
>JANHGB010045386.1:22689-68057 GCA_026283785.1 Coracopsis vasa | reverse complement strand
AGCATTCAGTATGGGTGTCAAGTGTTTTAGCCAATCTGGGTTTCCACTTTCCAACACTCCATTAATTCCAAAGAGCCTGAACACATCTGAAAAGTTTGGTCTCCAAAACACAACACTGTTATGCCAGGGAAGAATTTTGCTTTTCCTTTTCAGTTTCATATTTAATTTTTTATTTGTTTACCCTAATGCTATCACTACAATGACCGCTATGAACTTTTTTATGTGTTTTTCCCTCTCTGTTGAGTGATCATCGTATTTATGAGGAGGATTATGTGAGAGACCAGTTTTAAAAGATGTGCAAACAATTTACCTGAATACTTCTAGCTCTGTTGGACAGTCAAAGGCCACCATTTTAGTTTAATTCATTGAAAGGGCTAGTTATGATTAAAATTCTCCTATTTAAGCAATTCCACTTGACCATTTCAAATGCCATAGCAACTTCATCTACAAGAGTATCGGATATCAGCACAAGAAATAGCTGTCAAAAATTCCAGAAGACGCCAGTCATGAGAAGTTAAATGTTTTCTGACATTTAATCCCAATTCATCTTGGGATATTTCTGTGATTTCCCACTCTCATCACTAAAATGATAAATTTGCACCAGTCTGGACCTCAGGAACATGCAATGGCAGCTCCTAGCACTAGCTGAATCAGTGGCACATCAACTCGAGCAATAAATTACGTGAGGAGCTGTGCACCACAGCTCTTTGGTTACATCAAAACACAGAACTACTTAATACAGTCCTGGAACAGAAGACCACAAAAAGGGTAGAGCGGAACCATGTGAAGACAAGTGACTATGCGCATGGAGCAGTGAAACTGAGCTCCTTAACGATCACCTTCTCTAAGGCTTAGCAACACAGGAATGTCCAAAGCATTTCCATTCAGCAAACTGGGCCCTTCTAACAGGCTGAACAAGTCTCCTTGCTTAATTTAGGCAAAATGTTCCCCTGTCTGACAATGGGGAAGCCCCCACTACACCTATAAATAAGAACGTTGGGTAAGCCAAGTATTTTTATGACTTTTGCTATTACTAAGCTAGTGAGGCTTAAAGTCTCATAATTACACTGTCCACAGACTTAAAAACATTTTTTTCTTCCTTTTATAAATTGCTATTTGTAATGAAAAAGAAGCTCACGTGCATGATAAATATGGGCAGGTTAGAGGGTTAATTAGATTGTGCCGCTATCCATGCATGTGCACCATGATTAAAAAAAAAATGGATTTAAAAGGATTATAAAAAAAATGGATTTAAAAATGGAAGATGTGTGAGGGGAAGGGATGCGTACCTGTGACTGACAGGATAAAGAACGTGTATTCATGGAGTCTTCCGGAGAAGTCTTTTGCTACTTACAAGGAAAAGTTATCATTTTCTATTGTGTGTTGAACAACGGATTTAAAGAACAGTCCAAAAACTCTATAAAAGCTTCTCATTTCCTACCAAATTGCAAAGGAGTTTCAGAGTGTTTATAGAGTATGCAAGCTTTCTTCCTTTATTAATTCTAGAGAACATAAAAAGAGTGTTCATATCCACAAATAAAATAATATGAAATACATATGCACTCAGACACTACTTGGTTTACTTTGTGTTACTTGTAATTTGTTTATGATTCCAATTATTTGCAGCATTGCTTGCATTTATAACCTATTTATCTTTCCAAATTCCAAAACTCTATTAAACCAGATTTAAAAAATTATTCTTCCAGAGGGCATAAACATTTTCAAATGTTAGTATTGTCTCTATTTCCTGTGAAAGCCATGTGTTTTTATTCTTCTTTTCACCACGTTTTAAAGCCTGTGCAAATAGTCATACAGAAGAGCAGAAGCATCAGCGAACAATTCCGTGTTCATACAACATCTGCTTTCTTATGGTTCACTTGAGGTCCAGAACCCACCGTCATCTGCCAATATTTTTAGTGGGCTCCAAAATGATTCAAGTTAGTAACTCAAGTGGTTAGCAGCAGAGAAAAACTATACAGCCTCACCAAAAAAATTACAGCTCAACCAAAAAAAAACCCATAAAAGGCAGATGTGACAGAGAGGTTATTTTCCTATTAGGTCCAATGTACACCTTTCCAAAAGGCTGACAAGCTCCAACAACAGGTCAAATTTAACTGTTTTCCCAGATGGCTCCTTCTGGGAAATGGAGTGGAACATTCCCTCATTTACCCGTCTGCCTGGGTTATCACTGTTGACTGAAATACCTTACTCTTTCCACAATACCACAGACTCCAAGTATGATGTTGAGAAATCTGATTGGAAAAGTTTTCTTTCACCTGCTGTGGCTTTTAAATACTATTATATAGGTATATAAACACATACACAAAGATACATAGAACACACCCATTGCAACATGTCTTGTCAAAACACCAGGGCAGTACTGTAACAAGTCACGAAAGTGAAAGAAAGCACATTAATTTATAGCACAAGAAAAAATGCCATCTGTACCACAGAAATACTCAAGTATAAAACAATATAGAAAGAGTATTTTTAAATTAAAGTATTAATTCAGAATAATCGATTTCCTCACTATTTTCCTCTCTTCATAGAGAACATATCATTATATTAAATGTATGGTTAATAAAGTATTTACTCAAAAGACACATTGATAAAAATTTATAATCATAACAGTATTGCTCTAAAAAGCCTGTGTAAAGCAATGTCAAATGCACGGCCTCCCCAGGCTTGTTCTGTTGCAAATGGCATTATAAATTAATACAGTTTTCATAAATATGCCTTGAGGAAACAAAACCACAAATAGCCATTTTAAGTTTTAACATAAAAAGCACAAAAAAAACCCCAAAGAACAAAAATATCTTCTCTTCATTCTTAACCAGAACACAAGAGCTGTGTTTTTAACGACTGATATTGCTGAATAGGTCATCAAGTATTACTTAATGAGTCCGATTACCTTATGATTTATAATTTTCCTCACTTACGCTGTTCTTAGACCAAACATCCATCTGATTAGGTTAAGGTTATCACAGTCACAGAACATTCTTTAATACTTCTTGCTGCCTGAATTACATTTTTTAAAAAGTGCCTTATATCAAGCCAGATTCTGATCTCAGTGATACTGGTGCCAGCTTCAGCACATCTGTTAACTCCAGCAGATTTACTCCAAACACTCTAGCTGCTGCAGATCAGGATTTGGCCTACGACTGTCTCTGAATTTGGAGGGGGTTTCTCCCCACTGGGAATACAGTAGAGGGTTTCTACGCAAACTGTAACAAATCCTACAGATCTAACCTGCTCCAGGCAATAATCATTTGCTTTGCAAAAAACTCAACATGTAAGATCTTGGCAATTCATACTGCTGCAACCTGAACGAAAGCAAATGAAATTTATAGTCAAGGCTAAATATAACCTGCATCAGACTAAACCTTAGCACCTCGAGGCACACAGCTCGGCACGTAACAGCAACAGCATCGACCAGTCCAGCTCTTAAGCCATCCATGCACCTTGACCTGTGCACCTGTCCACAAACACTTTTGCATTAGGAATTAAAAACAAGCATGCTAATTCAAAACAAACAGACGTATCCTCCCTCTGTCCTCACTTCCTTCCTTGTGGTGGATGTATAAATGCATACTGATGGCTACTGGGATTTATAGCCTAACTGATTTTGACATTTTTAGCTTCAGAATTTGAAACAGTGACTTTCTAACCCTGGGGCAGGAGTGCTAAATGCTAAAATCCCTTGGACTAGGGAGTATTAATTTAGTCCTTCTGAGCAGCTTGGATTCAACAACATTCTAACAAGAACTCAGCGCTCTCCAAAACGCAGCAGTGGACGCCCAAAAAACTGCAAGGAATTTTGGATCCAAAACAGAGTGTCGTGGCTTTCATTCTTGTTTGTCACAGATCAAATTAAGTTTCAGACCTGAACTTGAGGGGAGTGGGGAGAATTTAGGTCTGGGTCTGAATTTATGGCAGGATTAAATCATATTTCATTTGTAGCCCGCAATGCATCTTGGTTTGCTGGGGTTTTTTTTCCCTTGTGGTTCGTGATGTATTCATATTTTAAGAAAAAAACAAACATGCACGGAGCAAACATTTTGGCATCACAAGTCATCAATAAATCTCTTTTTCACAACAACCCACAAGAATTCACTGCAGGACCCAATTGTTAAAACACAAAGCAATGACATTCTATAAGCTTTCAGAAGTATCATTCTAGCCCTTGTGGACTTGCTGAATTCTCTAAATGAGTCACTGGCCTCTCAACAAAATTATCTAAACTTAGGTTAAGCCAGGTTAATTCCCTTTCCTCCATTAATTTAGAAGCCCAGCTGCAGCGCGTGGCTTTCCAGTGAAAAGATCTAAATGTAGAGCCCATTCACCCCAAACAGGAAATCTCACAGGACCCAAAGCTCACTTTTTCCTAAAAGCTAGAGATAAACCACACTAACGGGAAAAAATGTGATTTCCAAAGCCTCATGGGCCATGTGATATAAAAATCAATATTCGTCTTACATGGTACAAATCACTCTCTGCTGAAGGCCAAAGGACCACAGTTGAAGCTACTATAGCTGGGAAAGGGGAAAGTGCAGCTGTAAAAAATGGGAGATGAGGAGAGCAGACATTTTAACTACAGCAGGGAAAAGGGAGATGCCAAAACAACCCTTCTAACCAAAGCAAGCAAGAAGACATGGCATTTGGGGTTGGGCTGAGGGCTTCCACTCAAGAGGACATCCCTTCTGCCCTGCATGCTCTCCTTGGTGGAAGGTGAGAGGATGAGCACTCATTTTCTCAATCCAAGGCTACTTGCGACAACTACAGCTTGCATCCTGCTTTAGCTACCTTGCTCTAACTAACCACACAGCATCACCTACACTGGAAGCTCCCCAAAAGCTTTTGCTGGGCAGACACAGAACATCATACTCTTCATAAAGGGATATGCTATGCTGAAAGTAGCTCAAGTTTTTGTACTCCCGCCCATACACTGCTGGAAGATCATTTGAACACACCACTGCCTAGTTTCTTAGGAAAAAAGCCCTAAATTTCCAGACTAAATATTTCATGTCCAGTTTGACTTTAGAAACAGGTACAACAAACAAAAATCACAGCAGATCATGCTGTTGATATAGGTGGTCTATACAAATTTGGTTGAAACCAGTAAACTCTCTTTAACCTTCCTAGAGCACTACAGTTTTCACCACTGAGTATATAAACCTAAGTAGTAAAGGCTTTGCTTCAGCTGTAATAGATTCTTTTTTTAATAATAAAAGAAAAAACTACCAGCTTTTTTTTTTTTTTAAGGAAAAGATAAAAAAAAAAAAAAAACCTAAAGAAGGAAAAGGGAAGAAATAAAGAAAAAACTTATCCTACTAGTACTGCAGAGAAGTATTTAATTAAGGAGTTTGGACTTCATTTTTTTAAAAAGAGTAGGTTTGAAGATTGTAGAAAAAGCACAAAACATGATAAAAGCTAAACAGCCTGATGAAAAACTAAGAAGAAACTGAAATAAGTTTTTTTAAAAGACAAAATACAAACTATTTTAAACTGATCCCATGATATTTTTAACAGCTGGAATTGATAATGCTGAACTCAGCCATAATTCTACTATATTTAGTTTTGTATCTATCAAAGTCCACACGACATTTCCATGAGACATACAGATAGATATATAGGCTGATAGACAGATGGATAGATACATAAAAAGAAAAATGAAAAATATCATTACGAAAGGGAACATTTTCTTGTCTGTTCTTTCAGTACAGTTTTTTTTATTTCAATTTCTACCTTATTATTTCCTATAAGTAGAAACAGATTTTTCTCTCTTTCAAAAATTCTTAAACAGAAAACCTCCTTTGACAGTTTCAGCGGCAGATTAATCACTTTTGCAACCCACAAAAAAAAATTTTCTGGAAAGCATAACTGTCTGTAAATGTAAATGACAGAATTACTCTCTCTTATGCTAAGACGCCTACACATTCTCTCACTTCTATGACTCAGCACCAGATAAAAGTTTGCGAGATAATAAGCAACTTTCCTTTAGAACAATAAAAATGGTAACAAAAATGGTTAAAAAACCAACCCTTGCTTCCCCCACAAAAAGATAAAAATAAATACCTATGGTGCTAAACCAAATTCTGTCAATGGATTCCCCCTCCCACTGGAATAACATACAAATATCCCAAGGACTTCAAAGAGGAGAGGGGCCAAGCTCAAGCAGCATCAAAATCAAAACACATGCAAACACAAGAGGCTTTACTTTTTCTCCAAATGAGCAAGAATGGGTCTGTTTCAACAAAGAGGGATTTTATTACTGTTCATCCCCTGCCTTGCTCTAATTTGGTAGACAAATGAGTTGAAATTTTGCTCACCTATAATGAAAATTTCCAGGCACTCTAAGGCACCACACACAAGGCAAAAATCACAGAAACCTGTGAGGAAGGGAAGGGAATTTCAGTGGGACTTTCCCTCCTGCACTGTGGTTGTTATCTGACTTGAGTTCATTAGAGCCAGACTAACTTCTCCTTCAGCAAATCAAGTCAGTGGCAGACCCTTCAGACCAGAATCTAACTCTAATTTTTGACAAATATTAAAAAAAACCCAACACCCAGAAACCAAAAAAACAAAAGCTGAAAAGGAGGGACTCAGACCTCAGCCAAGCTCTTACGATGGCCCTGAAGCGAACAGCATGGTCTTGATATAGAAACATTGCCAGTCAGCTTGTAAATGCTGATGGAACAGAAGACAGCCACCTCCTGTTCATATACTCTTGTGAGCCCCAACATGCAGGTTAAAGTAATGAAAGGATGGTAACTCAAAGATAGCTGATTATTTACTTAAGTAGAGATGCCATGGACCTGAGGAGGAAAGTGGTGACTTCCCAAGCCCCAGAGTCCCCCTTGCCAAGTGATGGTCATTTCTGCTAAGAGCTTCCATCATCTTATGTGCATATGTGTGGGTCACCAAGAGTTCGTGTCCCTCAGAGGCAGCTTACTCTACTACAAGCTGAAGACTATCTAGGTAGATAAAGCAGCAGAATGCTGTTTGTGCACATCACCTCTAGAAGAAGCAGAGTCCAGCCAAGGAGTACCACAGCCACTCCTGAATAGGCCGCTGCTGGTGGCTTTTACATTTTTTTTTACACTGGAAATTGTAAATCAATGGAATTAGCCATTGCATCTTAAATTTAAAGGAAAGCTCCATGGTAAGGTGTCCCTGACCATGGGTGAGGGACTTCTTGATGCAGGGATGCTTTGAACTGAGCCAGAGGTAGAATCAAGCCCTTCAAAATGCCTTCATTAATAAAGTGCACGTGCTCTGGCAGGAGGCTGGTGAGCAGAGCCCATGTCTCAGCATGGTGCTGACAGGGCCCCGGCTGGAGCCCATGTGCAGGCTGCACAGACCAAGGAGCGGGCAGGAGCATTCCCATCCCAGCTGCTCCCCATTGCTGCATAGGGAGCACTGAGCAAACAGAGCAGTGTCCGGATGCTCCAACTCAGCTGGCTGCCAGGTGGGTGAAGCATTGCTACTGACAAATTCGGTACCACTCACCTTTATAGAGCAACATCTTGACTTTTTGGGCAGGGACCCCTATGTGCTGGATACTTCCAAAAGAGAGCGAGCAGAGCTGGGAAAGGGCTCCCATGCACCCAGACACCATCCCTTTTCCTGAGGAAAAGCTCTGCAAGCTCTAGATGAGAATTTACAGGCCCAGATAATGACACTACTGGCCCATTTGCATTCGTGTCTCAAAACCATGCTCTTTATTTCACAAATAACAGATTTCCATGCCTAAATCTGACTAAAAGCAGGTGTACCTCCAGTGGTTTCTGTGCAGCTACATCTGCTCACACTCCAGGGCAAACGTCAAACTATTTATTGCTACTTAAAATTTATTGCGTTTTTAGTTCTCCATCCCAAAACTGCTTTTGTTCAAAAATTCCTTTTAAATCCTTCTATGCTGACTGGATAAATCAAATTTGACAATTAAAATGGTAAACTGTTCAGAATCTCAGAGTTTCCACCTGAGGATCTCCAAATAGTTCTGGAACTTAAATGCACTTAATTACTCCCATACCTTTTCCAAAAAGGAAGAAAAAAAGAAGCATCCTTTTTAATTCTTTTTTCACAGATGAAAAGCTGAAGTCCTGGGAGCCCAGAACAGCCCACTAGGAAGCTGTTTGCCCCAAAGACTGCTTATCCAGTAAATCAGACACAGGGCTGGGAAGGGAAGCCAGGAGTTTCAGCAACTCTCAGTCCTCTTGTTCTCACCACTTCATCAAATAACAGGCACAGCTATGTGATCATGCAGTTGTCAGTGTTTTCCCTCAAGGGGGCTGCACAGAAGATGCTGAAAGCATTTGATCTACATGGTATTAAATGCTAGCACTGAACATTATTGTTCAATGATGAAAATTCAGACATAAATAACTGGCTTGTTTCGAATAAGTAAAAGGATGTCTGTGTTTGCAGGAAACTCACAAGAGGGAGTAAAGAACCAGGGTGCTCCTTTTCTTTCATTATTCCCCTTTTTATTTCTTTTGTAGCGCTGTCTGGAAATAAACTATCAGACAGAAGAGCTGCTCCTGCTGCTGCTGTGGCAGATGGCAAGCAGAGCTCAAGACCGGGGCTTTGCTTCGGCCGGGCTGCGTGGGGAATTCTGCTGCGGGAGGAAACAAGGCAAAATGTGCAGGCTGCTGTCTGCATTCAGATAAAGCACTGTCTGTTGCTAGCAGCACAAGTTGTTCTGAAAACAAGAGTCAATCATCTGTAGCCTTATTTCTGTACATTTCCTGCAGGGGTCTCATGAAATAAATGAGAATAAATGTAAGGGCGAGAGTTCTTATTAGGAGCAGCCTCGTCAGCATCACCCAGACAAGCATTTACGTCATCAGCATGCTAATTTAATCAGACCTGAGCAGTGATGCTATAAATGGATTACCATCCCAGCTAGTGTGGTTACCGAGGTAACTCAGCCCTTTGTGCCACAGATACAATCGGCTTAATGATAATAAAAACCTCAGCACAAATGAAACAGAAGGAAAAGCCTGACAGGGCTGACGCATACACGACCCTTTCTCTCCTCTTCCCCCTCCCTTTCCCAACCTCAGCCGCTTACTGCAATAAAATTAAGTGCTGCTGTGATCTGTATGCACAGCATTCCCATAGGGAACATGCAAGTAAATAGAACCCACGGAAATAATTAATACAGGCCAACAGCTAATGCCGTCAGCACTACTTAGTCATTCCACCAACCCTGAATGGGAGAGGGACACATAGACAGAAATGCCACACGGGCACACTCCAAAGAGCCTGCAAAGGGCTTCAGACAAGTAGTTGCTCACCACCATGCAGCATAATTTTACCAGCTGAATGCTTGGGCCAAGAGCTGACTGCAACAGTGAGTTTAGTCACTGCCTACCCCTGCCAGGAGGGGGGCATTTCCACATGATCTCCTGCTCATTTGAAACTGGAGGTGACTCAAGAGTGGGCAGCCCAAAGGCCAGGGAGCAACTCAACTGCAAGGTCAGCAACCCAGCTGTGGAGGTGACTTGGTCCTTTGCAGGAAGGGCTGAAATGGGGCTCTGGGCTTTCCTGCATTCAGACAGCTCTGCAAAACCAGCAGCCTACTCACCTCCCAGCTTAGCCTGGGAAAGCAAATAGCCTGCAAAGCAATAGCCTCAACGGGCTAAAAGGCAGTGATATCCCTGCCTTAAAATGGACAGAAGATGATACTCTTCAGCTCCTCTAACTAAGCCCAATTGAGAATAGAGCTCTGTACGGATGCTGAATGCCACACATTTTCCTACTTGGATGCCAAAGACCAAATTTTGCATAGCTTGTAAGATTTAATTTTCTTTTCCTCCTTCCCAAAATCTCAGCAATTATGAGCTCAAACACAAACATCTAATCGCCCAGCTGCCAGAGCAGCTCAGGCATTTCACCTGCCCTTACTGCAAGTCACCATCTCCTCACTTACCAGTGCTTCATCTGAAAACACCAAACACTACAACCGGATCAGGAGTAGGAGTTCATACCGTAACCTCAGGTTCATCAGGCTCCTGGTGGGTATTGCTTGATCTTAAGGGATTAGCATGAGACCAATAACTTTTGATAGATTCACCAGGAGTGCAATGAATTCTGCATTGCCTGTCACATAAACACAGGCATCACTTTCGTTGCTTTGCAAATGCCAAAACACAGCTCACACAGCCTTTGGAAAAAATCCACAGAGACTTCTCAATGTTTACAACCGGACATGTACAGAAACAGCTCTACCTTTCCTTTCACAACATTTGTATGTTTTTGGTGGGATTGCCTGAGGGCAGCTTCTTCCACCTATGGGAGACCATCTCAGCAAGGCAACCCAGCACTTTTTCACTGAGCAGAGGTACTCAAGTGTTTGGACCCAAAACAAGCATTAGTGAGATCAGCTCTTCTAGAAAAGAAAATCCTTTCTGAAGTGGCAGAACACCAGTAAAGCCAAAGCTGCTTCTATGCACTTTTGCATGCCCCTGCAATGAGCAATAATAGCAGATTTGTCTATAGACTAGACACATTCAGGCTCATCTCTTGAGAAATCTCACTAAATACTTTCTCACTCCTCCACCACACAGAAAAGCACCAGTCCTCCCGGGAAATTTATTACATACTTCTAGAAAAATAGTTAAATAGTTCCTTTAGGAGCCCTTTTAGATCAGATTACAGGAGTACGCTCTTCCCTGGAAGGGAGAGAATCCTATGCAAATTACACCAATTATGAAAAGTTACGCTCTTGGCTGGAAACACCCAACTGGCTGAAAGTACAGAGTTGTGTGTCCTGATCTAACCATGTCCTCATGGCAGCCAGGCAGGTGAGCCGCAAATAACCCCAGGAAAGGAGGTGGGGGTGATAAAAATCAATCCTCAAACCAAAAGGCAGACGGCAGAGCGCCAGAACATACAGCTCTGGAAATGGCACGACTGTTGATGTGAAAAGGAAGCCATCACCTTTGCTTCAATTTAAAAGTCATCATGACAGCTTGAGAGATTGTAACATTTAAGTGACACAGTGACAGCTTGATCCAGTCCAACAATCACAATTCACAGACGTGCTTTAAACACAAACCCTGCTTCTCTGGGTGCAAATCTGCTTCTTGCTTAGGAAAGGCACATAGCAGGAGAGATGTAACATTAGAAATATTCCTCCAAGGTGGCCACTCAGCTGGTTATTCTGCATATACTCTGCTTGTGAGACTGGACTGGAGCTCTCTCCATCCTTGTGGCACAGAAAGGATCTGAGCAAAGATCAATTGATGGAAAGAAAAGGAGAAGAACTGGCATCAATGTTGAGTGTTCCATTAATTTCAAGGGGAGCTACAGGCGTACAGCACTTCAGAGAAAGCCCTTAAATATCTTCACTGCCACAATCAAACAAAAACTGAACTATGCCGCCTCCTTTTTTACCTTTAGAACTTGGTCCTCCTGCCAGGCAGTTGGGCCCTGAGGTCCATACAGCAATGCAGGGCAATGCTGAACAGTCCCATCCAACTGCACATGTACCAGCCACATAAAAAAGATAATTAGGTGTTTATTAAAATTGATAGTACACTTCTAACCTCCTTATAGTTAGGTGCTTGTTCTCTTGGCCATGAAGTTATACTTAATGGTATGCTGGGCCTAATAATGGCTCTTTTGGGGGAGTTTTTTTTGCCTGCCCAATATCCTGCTCCCACAATTTAGTGGTGTGGAACAATGCCACAGTAACAACCCCAGGACCCATTGCCTTCCTCAGCAGATGCAGACCAGCCAGTGCTGGCATTTCTTTCCCTAAGGTGGCTCCATTTAGGTCCCCACAGCACATCTGTGATGGCGTGCTCTGAGTCTCTCTGGAGAAGACTTCTCAACATAGTAAGATTTCTGGCCATTTGCAAGTGGGTGCTTATCTGAGTGCCAGTTAAATCAACAACCAAAAAGGAAATACTGGAGAATTTGTCCATGAAAAAAGAGTCAATAAGCCAAATATTTATTTCACCCCTTATAACTAATGCTAAAGCAGTACTGTGCTCCTCTTCTGCTGGCCAAAGGCCTTGTCATCCACAGGCAACATCACACACATAATTTTGTTGCTGTCATTAGTAACATGACTTTTTCAGTCACCTACAACGGTAGAGCAACACAATACACACTTGCCAATGGTCATCACTCAACATGTAGTCTAATGCCTTTACAAAACAAGTCTGATCTCTGTAACCACACTTTTCAATGTTTCAGGTTGCCTCAAAACCAAATAAATAAATAAAAAGCTAATATATTTCCACTGCTGTTGAGCTTCCTAAATACATATTACATGATTAAGAAACATTAAGACAGTGACCATCCTGAACAGAGAAACCAGGGGCTACAGAACTCACTGCCTTTGGAACATCTGCTCTGATTTGCAAGTCCCTTGGATTGCAAAGGAAGTCAGAAAAGGAAACCTTTGGTAATGGCTCATTTCCAAGCCTTTATGGACAGATCAGTGGCAGCACATAGAATTATTCTTGGAGAGAAAGCAGGGCATCCTTAGCTGTTCTCTGTGCACAAAGGAAGTCAGTGATTGTAAGGCAGCTGGGGACTTGCAGGTCCCAGACGTGCTGGGGGAGACCACGCGCTGCCCCTGCCCACGTACACCTGAGACTGCAGCTCCCTCAGGGAATGGGAGCTAGTCAAAGGCACCCCCCTGATGATGGAGCATGGCCTCACTTTATTTAGGCAAATCTTACAGGTTGAAAAAGACCTCAGGAGCTTTTTCAGTACAGTCCTCTTCCTTAAACTAGGACCAACCCTGCTTAAACTGTTCTTGACAGATGTTTGCACAACCGGGCCCAAAGCCCCTCCAGTAATCAAGGACCTACCGTTTCTCAGTGACATCTTTTTCTGGGGTTACCTATCCCTCCTATAACAATTTTACCCTAATGGCTAATCTAAATCTCTTCAACTGGATTTTAAGTCCCAGACATTGCACTTTCTAAAATAGATGTGCAGAACCATTCATTCCCCTTTTCTTTGCAGCTGGAAGCAGACAGACCCTGAACAATTAGGAGGCAAGAAAACCCATGGGGAAAAGGTTATTTACATAAACAGGATCACAATATGCGTGTGTTTAGATATTTATTAGTTCAAAAAAAAAATCACAATCTCTTTTCTTTCCTAATTAAAACACCCAGTTTGCCCTGCTGCACAATTGCTAAGCAGATTTAAAATGGGGACTTCCGTAGCTATTTTATGGCTAATCAAATGAGTAAATATAGTGATCTGCTCCAATTCCCATTCTGATTACACAGTGTAGCTATTTCATTCCCTCAGTAAGATCCTTGCACCCAAAAGGAATAGTTTAACGAGCTTCAGAGCAGAATGTTAGGCTCAATTTCTGTAAAGGGTAATAGAGTGGGAGTGTCTGTATAATTAGCTTTGTTGGGCTCCTCCCTCACTTTACAATACTTTCTACACAGAGCTTTCACTGTCTCTACAGGTCCCCATGTTAAACCAGCAAAATAATGCAGAGCACATTAAATTCGTACTGGTTGTGCAGAGGAGTTTTGGAAGACACAAAAAGCTGGAGAAATGTTAGTTATTTCAGCTGAAAGGGCCCAAGTTTTAATTTAGCTTTAGCAGTAAAAGCACACATGTACATATCTTATTCATCTATAACGTATTGGACTCTTAGACGTTTAAGATTAGACAGACTACTAACACACTGATCAAATCATAGTATAAATCACTAAAGTAAACTCTACATTTTCTTCTCTGCATAGAACTTGGGATTAAATTAACAGCACACAATCTATAATGTGAAACATTATCTAACACATCTGGAAATGCGTTGAATTCCCTCACAGAAAATAAAAGTACTTGATAACTGATTTTTCTCTGTAAGAAACAATTTTTTTACATAAGCCAGCAAAACCATAATATTTTGTACTTGCAGAAGAATTTTCAGCTGAAGGTCTGAAAATCCTTTCTGAAGTCAGACAGCCAGGTGGGATACGTAATTATTACCATCTCTGTTTTACAGATAGGAAACTTAATGCTAGAACACTTCAAAATGCTACTGAAAATACAGGGACATGTCGGGGAGAGGAAAGAGAAAACATCAGATCCCATTTGGTTCCAAAGCACTGTGGTTGCATCAGACCTCTTCCAAATCAGTCATCTTGTGCATCTCCTATCACTTTGTATTATTTGCAAGCATCAAAGTGACTATGGATTCTGTCTTTGGAAACTATCATACAAAAACCTTGGCCAAGAGGTCAAAAACTAGTTAAATTGTTCAATTCTGAAACAACTGAAAAAACAGGGCACTAGGGAAGTTACTCTGACAAGAAAGTCCCACAGCCAAATCACAAGCTTCACTTCTAATGTACGAAATCCATTACTTCAGAGTAAATCAACAGCAAATAACAAAGAAACTAAGGTCCAGGAGCCACTTCCAATTTTTGGCATTGAAACACACCAGTTTGCAATGCGACAGAAATACCTGATCAGAAATAAATGGATACTGGACCGTACTGCACTCCTTTGCCATGGGATGCTTCACATTCCAGAGATTTATATGAGTTCATAAAGCAACTGGATGATCTGATGGAGGAAAAATCCCTGACTATTATGGAAGACATCATTTTTATCAGGCCAATCTCTGTGAACACCAAATTCTTAGATAAAGGGAAATATTCTGGGGGAGTATTTATATGAATTTGCAGTACTCTTGTCTTCTTCCTTTGGTATTTACTGGGAAGAACACTGAGGTGAAGTGACCATCTGATGAAGGATAGACAATCTTAAGTTCTTAATTTCAGGCCTATCTTCACCAACACTTGCTAGAAAGATACTGAAAAGGCAAGGCTTACATTACAGATCCTGATCCAAGCAGGGTTTTGTTGTTTTGTTTGGGTTTGTTGTTGGGTTGTTTTTTTGTTTTTGTTTTGTTTGATTTTGGGTTTGGTTTGTTTTTGTTGGGGTTTTTTGGGGTTTTTTGTTTGTTTTTTTGTATTGTTTTGGGGGTTCTTCCTAGAAACCAGGCTTATTCTACTTCTGCCTATAAAAAAACCCAAACAGGAATAGACCAACACTATAATGATAGGAGCTGGGACAAAAGGTACTTGATTGAGTACAAGACGTGACTTCCCTCCAAGCTCAACTGCAAGACTACAAGGTCCTACAACATTAAAAAAGCATTTATCTGAGTCTAGGAAGCAGGATACCAATGCTTTCATCAAACAAGCCAAGCTAGAGCTGGCTTTACAATTTACAGCATTTAAGATACTCAAGAAAACTTGGCAGGTAAACAAGATATTAAAAATTCCCCAGGGGATAGTCTTCCAACAGAGTGAAAGTGCTGCTTCTTCTGCATGCGAGAAGACCTATTACTGGAGGACCAGCCAACAGCATGTGATGGAGCTAGTGCTGGATACACTGGCACAGTGTGTATCCAAGGGAGATGGCAATCTGAGCATGAAGTCTTATTGCCTCCCTTATACCATACTGCATTTATCTGCAAGAAAAGTTCTCAGCTGTTATTGGGCACAATGTCCCACTTGGAAAGCCAGTTCAAGCATTTCTGCAGAACAAGAGCATCTCCTTCACATTTCCTTGAGTCATGAGCTTACAGCTCCTCGGAGGTGCATTAGCTGATTGAGGGATCTGATTTGGATGTATATGGCATTTTTTAGCTGCTCAAGCAAAAAAACAACTTGAAAATGGCAAACAGTACCTTGGCAAGTAATTCAAAGACAAGCAGACACCTGCTTTGGTGTTGGCTGTGCTAGCTTAGCCACACAGAAAAGTGAAACAGCTGAACAAATTTGCAGTGTTCAACATAAGCCTTGAAGAGAGACAATTTATCCAAATCCACCCAGGCTGCAGCCGCAGAAGAGTGGAAGAAAGCCCCAAAGGTCCAGTAGCAAATACTACAGGTCACAAATAGCACAACGTGACCTACACATCCTCACTACACTAGGTACTGAATACTCATCCAAACACCTTACATTGTGCAGGCGAGAAAGAAATGGGTTTATCGCTATTCAACAGAAATGGTGCAGACCAGAGAAACCAGATGGCTCAGCCAAGATTACAGAACAGCAGGCAAAAGGTCTGGGAGTCTCAGGAACATATTTACAACACAGGTGTGAGAACCCACCTCAGGTTCAGAGTGGGACTACATTAAAAGAAAGATCAGATCAGCGATAGATGCTTCAGACTGAGTATTTATTTCCTTCCCCCTCTTTCAGTATAGCATTACTATCTTTAGTAAGCTTAAAGGCACAATTAGAAAAGGTAATGCCAAACAGTCAAACCTGACCTTTCTCAGGGCCAAAGCCACAAATTCCTACCTGACAAAGCTCTGATAGATGTATCTGAGAGTCCCATAGAGTGCAGCAAGGAAAGTCCCTTCAGGGTTCAAGCTGCTGTTTTACAACAAGAGACATTTTTAGCCTATAATTTTATCTCTTCCATCTTTCCAAGTTGCTTGAAATTAAAATAAACATGGACAAGGGCCTAGGATTTTATCTGTCACATATTGCTATCATCAAACACACTCGAAACAAGTGGGTTTAGTTCAAATAAAACTGTCTCTTCCCTCTCCCTTTCTCAGCTCAACAAACATTAAATAGGAAACTGCACTCCAATACACTCAAAAGCAACACACGTTACACCATGAGTAGATGATCCATCTGGCAGGCTGACACAGTAATAAGTTTGCTTAATTGTCAGGTCAGGCATATTACAGACCCAGTCTGTCAGTCCTTTTATTATAGCTTTGTACTGGGGAATTTCAACTGCTTTGTACTCTATATGTGAAGACGTGGTATGCATCCACATGGTAGTAGCACACATGCACGGACACATATATGAAGTGTCACTGAGAACAAGCAGATTAAATTAAGCAAGGAAATGCTCAAGTTAAATAGCTCTTAGCAGCTGTATACATTTCAGTCTGGAATAATCACTCAAAGAAAGCAATGAGATATTTACATTTAATTTATGTGAAACTGGACTGGTGAAAACACTTGATTATAGGGGATAATCCAGCACTGGCTCATAAGCTAAAGAGCCAGAGATCCTAAGATGTTTCTTCCATTTATATTTTTCTAAGCGATCAGCCCATCATTTCATTTTTGGCTCCACATAGTTCCTATCATGCAGCCAGTCTCCTGAGATTGTCCGTATATTCTCCTGAGAAATCACTGAGTACACTCAGCAAATGATCAAATTCATCAAATGGTTGTTTTGCCTTTAAAAAGCCCACAAAACAAAACAAACAAGAAAAAAAAAACCCAAACCCAACACCTTTTTTCCTCCTTTGCTTTTGTATCTTACCTATCTCCTTCTCTTCATTTATGAGCTCAATACTGAAATGATTTTATTTACAGGAAGAATTTAAGGTCTTCTAAAATACAATTTGTAGGAAAGATGCCAAATATGAATTGTATTCTCTAGACCCGCATACATTTGTGATTTTTACATGAGCACACACACATATGTTCAATATAGAAACAGCAGGTGCTCTCTAAAGTTTTATTGCCATTAGTTAGAAATGACCACATTACTCAACAGTGTCAAAGCCAAGTCTTGTCAAAGGCAAGTCTTGCCAAAAAGCTAAAAAGCCTGATGATTTCCAGTGTTATACAGCTCTGCTTTGGGGTGCTGGCTTTTGCAGATACCTCCAAAACCTAACAGTGATCTACATTTACCCTAAAGACGCATTTAATGATTGCATCCCCTGCATGGTATCTCCACAGCTGCAAAGCACAGAGTGCTCTTGAGCACAGTAGCAGCTCTTTGTCATTGGGGCCTCATAAAACACTGTGACCTTCACGGCCACCCTGTTCAACTGCCAGATACCCCATCTTTGCACTTTGGACATTAGCCTCTGATGTGGACTCCAGTCAAAATGCTTCCAGAAAAAGATTAAACAGAGTTCAATACAGTATTTGTACTATCTCCCTCCTGAACCACGCAGTGCTCAAAAAATCCCAGTTGAATAACAGGGGCTTATCCATCACTTTTTAAGACTACAAAAACAGTCCTAACTGCACAGATCTCTCATGTAATGCACAGCTGATCTTTCTGCAAACCACCACAGTAATTAAGGCCAACACCTTATCTTTCCTCTTGATAATCACAGCTTGAAACTGCATGTGCCTCCTTGGCTTTATGCCGGATGGAAACAGAACTGTACTTCCCATCTTTCTTGAACTCTCCTTGCATCATGAGTTAATGGTTTTCAAAAAGGGAATCAAAATTGCCTGAGCCCCCAGGACAACTGGAATGATTTCTGGTATGAAAGCTGGTGATTCTTTATGGCTTCTTTGGACAGCAACAGGCTCTCATCAGCTTCTTACCAATCACTCTAGTCTCTCATCAACCCTGAGATAAACAGCAGTACAGTACAGTATGACAAGGTATCAAAGTCTCTGACCTGGCTTATGCTAATAATCAGGTGAAATGATTGCAACAATTTTATCTGTCTCTACACATAATGGCATAAAAACTGCACAGCCTGCCCTTCCGCTCGCTATACTTATGCACATGGAAATACGTCTTTTGAGGCAAAGGATTCATTGTAAGGCTTAGAATATTTTGCTTGGGCAGGGAGGAATCAGTCTCAGGCTGCATACATTGGCAGAAATAGTTATAACAATGGCATCAAAATTTCATTTTTCTGGCCAAGTCCATTTTTAATTTATTTTTTTCTTTTTGTTTGATTGTTTGTTTTTAAATCTGTAGGAGAAGACAGCAATACTAATTGGACCGATGCATTATTGATTTTCCAGAAAAACAGCAGTTCATTAGAGTGCTCACTTTCAGCTGTGAAGCAACGTGTTACGTTTATCTTGCTGTAATATTTTTTCCATTTCATCCTCTTTTACTTACTCATAGAAGCTTCCTATTCATTATTGAAACACCATATGGCGATAATATATGCTAACACAGGCACAGTGACACAGTCCACAAGCCTGCTATTGAGCAAAAGTTGACAACATAAGGCTGAGAAAATTGCAAGTGCTTCCAAGCCACAATATGTACGTCACCCAACTGCATTTCACTGTGATGCAAAGAAGCCTGAGTAAAGGAAGGAACTTCCTTACAATGAAACTGTAACAGCCTGGAGTAATTTACAGTTATTTGAAGAGCTGTAGCAAATATCTATCAATTCATAGCTTTCAGATACGGGCTGGGGGTTTTTTTTAGCCTAGGCAACTTTAACATATAGAAAGAGACAACGCATCTCAGCATTACAGTCATCTCTCAAAAGATTCCAGACAGGAAGGCAAAAGGCAATCAATTTAATCTTACTTTAATGGTTAGCAGTTTTGAACTAGGAACATCTTGCAACAATCCCAAGATATGCTCAGGCTATAAATGTATCACATTTATTTATGCAGTGCTAGGAGGGTGCAATGCAGAAACTGCATGACCAGCTCTCATTTTCCTGTAGGGCACTAGATTCTTCCAGGCAACCGTACCTGAAATGGAGCTGGGAACAGATTTGCTCTGCCTTTGGGCTGCCTACAAAGGCCTTTAGGGAGGGGTTCCCTCTTCCTGGTAGGACAGATCCTTGTAAAAACTGACCATGAAAGACAGGACACACCAGTGAATGACAACACCATTCCAGAACATCCCCACTGTGAGTCCAAAGCCCTGTTTTAGAGCAAGCTGCATAGTTTCTCTGTGTCACAGCTCTCCATCTGCAAAACAAAAGAATAAAACTTCTCCTTCCTCAGGGCATTACAAGGATAAACACATGAAAAACTAAAAGTGTTCAACCAAACAGTCATCAAGTAAGTAACCACAAGAAATTTTTAAATGATGGGGCTTCCTAGCATGTTTTAGCCTTCACCTTTCAAATGCATTTAGAAACTGTAACCAGAGAAGTTAGTTGCCCTCCTCTTTTAAAGAGCACAACTCAACAGTAGCTCATGTCAGCAGGATCTATGCCTGCACTTCAATGGTCTCTAGATAGATGAGAGGCAATTCAAAAGCATATCAAGGCAATGTTCTCCTTGCTGTGATTGTAATGCACAAATAACAAAGTCATCATTTCCACTTTGATGGAAAGGCCTGGGGAAGATGTCCAGCACAGGCCACAGTGGGTGGCCAAGTGATGCGCTGCCATGCAGGTGTTTCTCTAAGCTGCTGTGCTGTTCCCTTGGCTCTGAACTATTTCCTTTCTCTAACAGGGAGGGAAACACAGCTGGTTCCTAGAGCGTACAGAAGAAAAATACTCAACACAAAAGGAACAGAAAGCATAAAGAGCAGAGTAAAGGAAGCCTGATTTCCTATGGACTTGTACCTTGCATCTTGAGCAGACTCTGACCCTTCCTGTTCTCTCCCGTTACCTCTCCTGACCGCCCCTCCTGCTTCCCTTCTCCTCTTGTATTAGCCTTGGCATTTGTCTGTGTATGTCATCCAAACAATCCATGTTTGAGGTCAGAGATCCTGGTTACAGCACAGTCTGGAAGAGCAAAAGTTCAGGTTGCTTGCAAGACACACAGCAGGCTTGGAGCCTGCTGTGCACATGTGCAGATGAGCCAGCCCATGGGCCATGGTGTGAACAGCTAGCACCATGCTGCAGCTCCCTGAGAGACATGGGTATGGGTCCCTCCTCCCCAGCCACTGAGTTTTGCAGACATATACCCCTCTCCTAGAACCACTTGAAAGCAGCCACTGAAAAACCGTATGTGGGGAGCAGCCAACTGCTGGACACCAATAAGTGCTGGGTGAGAAGAATGAATCAACTAAGCTCTCATTTCAAAATGTACCAGCTATTTCCTTGGTGAGCACTCTGCAGGGGAGTGGCTGCCATAACATGGGAAAATCATCACTTTGTGCCAGAGGACTAAGTTCAATTTCCAGCCATATGCAGGTGGTAAAACAACTGCCCAGCTCCAGAATGCTGGGTAGATCAGAGCAATGACACAGGTCCAGGACGCCACAGCTTTCTGGGCCTCAGGGTTTGAATCCTCCAGGGTTTACTGTCAAGGCATCAAGAAATCTGCTGGCTGTAAATCACCAAGCTGCAGCTGAGTATCAAGCAACACCTTCCCACAGAAGAAAGGTAAGGTTTTTTATTTCCTCTTCTTGGATCACATGCTTCAAGATAGAAGTGGATGCATCTCCCCACACCTGAGACCTCTCCAAATCCTTTTGATAGTGGACGTTCTCATGTACATTCTGCTCATCCATTCACATGTGCTACTGGAGAAGGATAAATCCATGACAAGGTTCCCGTGCTCTGGCCTCAGCTTTGCTGGTGACCCATGCACATCTCAAGTCACCTAATCTCTCAGTGCCTCAGTTCTTCTCTTGCCCATGAAATAGCACGCAGGCTTCCGTATTTCACAGGGCTGCTGTCATGGTGGTAAAGCTAATGCTGCTGAAGCACTGAGATGCATCGACCCGTGCAAGGATGCAAGTAGAGTCTGTGTCTCAATGAAACACAAGTCTCTGCCCTAGAGGTGCCTGCTCTTTACTGGCAGGACACATGGACAGTTTGTGAAGTGCGCTGGGTCCCTTTGAGATGAGTGCCAAACCACAGAGCGTGCCAAAAAACAAGGATGGGGAAATGATGACAGGCTCCCTGAAATAATGGTATACAGCAGTTTGGTCCCGTTGCAGGGAAAAAGATGGAAAACAAAACATAACAATAGGTAGAAGGCCTTGAACAGCTTTAGTAAGAAAGAGCCCTACTCTCAACCAGTCACAACAAAGTAACTATAAGTGTAGAATGAAAAAAAGACCAAATTGTGAGGTACTATTTGCTTTTTATCACTGTTCCCAAAGTAAATGTTTATCTTTATCCATACACAAATTTGAGATGCCTGCAGAGATTTTAAAGTCCAATATATCCTACAGTAGTCGTCATATCAAACTGTAGCCAAGCACGTAGGCAGAAAACCCAAATGAATGCAAAAATGAGAAAGGGGAATGGGGAAAAGTAAACCTTACTGAGATTTCTGTGAACTTGATTATATGTCAGAAAAAAGAGACAGCAGGAATAGTGCTGCTTTATTTTCACTCTGATGATAATACAAGAGGAAGAAATAATACCCTGCAAAGGTCACTCTTATCCTGTTCATCTGTGACAAGCTGATAATCTGGGATCTCAGAAAACTTTCTTTAAAAATCTTCATGGACACGCTCTTATCAAAAGGATTAAGATTTAATACCTACCAGCAGATGCAACCAATTCAAGCATCTGCTAATCAGAGCAGTGTCAGTTTGCCACACACACTGGCTGGGGCTGATGAGCGCAATAAAGTTTCCCCTTGTAGAGAAATCCAAACATACATGAAATTGTATGTTGGCTATGCCTCTCAATTCACACATATGTGGCTGAACATCTCTGCCCTGTGCATGTTCCTTAGCCAGCAGGCGTGCCAGGGACGGCGTGACAGATGTGTGCTGCTTGCAGCCAGCATGACTGCAGTGGTGCTCCTAGAAAGCTTCAACCTTGCAACCATCGCAAACACCACCCCCGCAGGGTGGGAATGTCACTCTACCTTTGGAGAGGGGAACTGCAGGAGGATGAGTTTTCTGGACATTGAGGCTTTGCTTCTCGAGTGCTCGGAGTAACCCACCGAAATTGCTCTGGATGGGATGCTTCCTTTTCTACTTTAAGTAATCCTCCCAGATTTTCCAAACAGCACAAAGCCAGCGTACTGCAGCTGGAAGTGGGAGCACAGCTCTCAGAGGTAACCCCAACTTTAAAACAGCCCGTGCAATTCTTGATATCTGTGACTATGGCAAGACTGTCACAGCCTGCTGAGAACAGCCCTCACCACCAGCCTTGTGGTGAGCCTGCATGAGCCTTCCCGTGCTGCTACAAGTGTTGGAGCTCATCAGCTTGGGCACACCTCTGAGACACTGTTGACCCTCTGTGACCACATGAGCCATCCAAGTCAGTGAGGATATGGTGGCAACTCACAGCCTTCATGAAAAGCACTGTGTAGGGCATGTAGCTCTGGAGTAGCAGGACGGTCCTACTAAAAGGTCATCGCCACTTTATGATGAATGGGGGATGCTTTCTGGTTTCAGCAGATTACTCTCAATGAGCCTTTCTGCCCCACAACCAAAGAAATTAAAAAGTCCACAAAACCTAAAATGCTAAGACATCAAGTGAATAAATACAGAGAGTCCCTTGCCATTGGGAAAGTGCTGCCTGGCTACCATGCTGTGCTGCTGGACTCAGAAGCCTCTTTGGCAAAGCTGCACAGATGTCCACAGATTAAACATGCTCAGACCATCAGAAAGAGGCCTGGGTATTTTTATTTACTTCAAATATCATCTCTGAAGACAGCAGAAGCTAACCTACCAATTTCAGCTCAAATTTCATTAAAAAAGACTCAGCACCATTCTGAACACCTGAAACAGCCAAATTCCACTGAGTCCCATAACTGAGGAACCACAAACTCTTAAACACTACAGGAGTGGGGAATTAATTCAGAACCCACTGATCTTAATTTGCTTGTACCCCTAAACATTCTTTCTTAAAAGAAAGAAAAACAGTCCCAACAAAGAAACAGGATGCTAGCAAATACGCCATGGACTGTGCTTGAAAAATCCTTTTGGTGCATACCAACCTAAGAAATCAGGCTCAGGAACAAAAGGAACAAGGAAAGCAGACTCTGAGCCTGGACCAGCAAATTTGCATGGACTGTTTTGACCACAGATTCAGCAGTCTGCTTTTCACAGAGCCCATATGTCAGTTCCACAGCCCAGACCAAAAGCAATCATAAAGCTCTTTTTCAATCCTAGAGGAATGCACTGCTCTTTGTTGAGCAGGAGGCTTTATTCATGGCTGGAGATACAGCTATGTGCAAACAAAGATAAAACACCTGAACTCTAAGCCATGCATTCCTGGTGCACCTATAAGTGGGGCACTATAATTAGAAATGCACATGGAAGAGCACCCCTTAGGGTCTTCAGCACTCAACATTTTGCCTTGTTTCTTGTTTGCCATCCCACAGCTGAAACTGTTCAATCCTGTCTCATCACTCTGCAAGAAAATTTGTCCATTGCCTTTTCACTGCTTTTGTTATCCCCAACTGGTTGTCAAAAGAAGTGATGGAATAACAACCAACACTGTCAAACATTTAAATCCTTTTTAAATTCCAGTCATTAGAAGACATTATATCCCAGTATGTTTGGAATTTAATGAAAATGCATCACTTTTTAAAATTTAATTTTCTTTACTCCTTTATTGTTCTGCAGCTCACACTGAGAATGAGCTTCTTTTCCTTGAAAATATTACTGACTTAGGCTGAGAGTGTTGCATAGTAGCAGACATCTAGTACTGTGGGTAATGATACAGAGGCAGGGACATAGGTGTGAATCCCTAGATACCTCACCTCACTTTGCCTTAATTTTCCCCACCTGTTAGATAAAAGATAAAACTTACTTCTCTTTTTCACTATTTGTACAACCACATTACCTAAAGGCCTTCAATCCAGACCAAGATTCCAACTTCTTAGACGCCATACATGGGTAGTAAGCGGCAAATCACACCGAAGAGGTTGCCAAGCTCCAAGGACGGAAGAGATTTTGAGAGGAAGCAGAGTAAAAATGCTACATTCAAGGTCATTTAGCACAGTGGTGGTAGCTGGGAATGAAACAGGTCTTCCGGGTGCCAGCTCAGCCCAGTCCCCTCTGGATCAAGCTGCCTCTGACAGCCGTATCCAAGCAGATTTGATCTTGACCATCAAATCATGGGCTTTTTGCTTCTTAAATACTCCATAAATTCGGGCCACCCACTATTTGCTTTTAAAAAAAGACCAACTACCCTTGGACCAGGTATATCTTGCACAGCTCCCACAAAGTCCTGGTACACCTGGTACACCTCCCACAAAGTCCTATTTTACCGAACAATCTGCGGTGAAAAAAAAACCCCGTAAGTTTTCATATGCTGCTATTTCCAGTATTTCGTTTTCACAGCCGCTGCTGGAAGCCCCCTCTTCAGAGGCACAAAGTTTTCTTGGTTTTCAAAAAGTGTAAACATTTTTCTTATGGGCTGAAATTTTGCCTTCATATTTTTTTTTATTTTTTTTTTTTTGCTTAAGGCCTTGCTGCACTCATCTCTTAAGCAAGGTTTTAAGCAGAATGGGTACAAATTTAGGAAAATATCCTTTAATAGAAGAGCCAGATGACCACATCATTCACCAGCCCCCCTAGTCAGAGTTCACCCTGCTCCCATCCATGGAAATTATGCACCTAAATGCCTTGTCTATACAATCTCCTTTTATTAGTGAAAGGCATAATGGGTTCCCTGCCTCCGAACTGTCCAATGAGTTCAAGATCAGATGATGTTTGGTACTTTCTAAAACTACTGCTGAATTCCTTTAATTCAGTCCCCCCTACATCACCTCACATGACAGAAAGCATCCTTAGATGCTGTTGTGTTGCAGTAAAAGATGATTTAGTTTTGTAATTTTCTGCTCTTTTTGATCGGTGCTATTTTTAAAGAAAAACACCTAGCATCTTAATCACTTGTGACTTTCATTTGCAAGTCATGGGCTCAGCTTAGGGCTGAGGTGATGGTGGTCGAAAGCTGCTTCTGACCCACATGTTGCTGATAGTGAACATGAAGTAAACTACCAATGCCTAGAAAATGTCTGCTCAGGGGACTCTCAACAACTGTCTCAAAAAGACAGAGACAAGAACTAACCAGCAATGAAGCCTGAGAGAATTTTCACTTTGAGATTCAGCAACATTGGGGTTGACTCACATTGGGGTACCATACTCCCAGAAGGACCTCCTCCCACTAAACCTGCCACTATGAGGAGGAAAGATCTGTTCTGCTCCATAAAGGACCTATGTTGCAAAAATGCTTTTCAAACTCATCACTTCAGAGGAGAGGGAAACAGCTCTGCAGGACAACTTCCTACCACCCCTGCCCAGGAAATGGGAAGCAGCCAGCAGGACTTTGATGCTATCTCTACCTTCATTTTCCAGGTCAGCTGACGTGAATTTGGCAGAACAACTGAGTGCAAGGAGGGTGCTGCTGACCACAGGTGTCAAAACTCTGTCCCTGCCCTCTATTAATGGTGGTCATTTTTACCTCATTACAATGTCCTTGTCACCTGCCTGGCACATAAAAAAATATTACCAGAGTGATGCCCAGGTAAGCAATGCATGGATGGTGCAGAGATTCATACTTATCCATGTCCTCAACAGCAGGTCTGCTGGCTAAGGGGAATTGTCTGGGGTTGACACTGGCACACCCATTCTGAGAACTATTCTTTTCAAACCTTCTGCAGAGGGTACAAATCCCTCTGCTTCAGAGGCACCTCCTGGTGCAGTGTGTCTCGTTGCAATCCTGAACTCATACCAAGGATCAAAAGACCTTCCTTCTCTGTGAATTTATGCCAGTGTGTAGGGTATGTTAAATAAACTGTTTGCCATTATCCTGCTATCACTCCTACTCCAGTGAAAGAGGACTATGTTACAGTTCAGTTCATGTTGCTTTAAAACTATCTTAAAGATAATATACAAAAAAGAAACCTAACAATAAAATTTTTCTTATTGCAGAACAGGAGTACCCCCAAGGGCAAGGTACACCTATAAAATTATTATAATGCTTTAACCGCATGAGCACAACTGGAAACGTCTTCTCTGAAAACGAGTCGTAACTCTATTTTCCTATCTGCAGCCATTACCCTGATAAATTTGGGAAGGTCATCTAAGGTGTAATCCAATAAACGTGCTGATGTTCTGAGTAAGTACCTCACAATTTGCAGCCTAATCTATTATCCTACTATAAGACCATCAAATGACTCACCAGTTTTAATACTTAGTACATATCAAACAAAGGAAAATATCAAAGCTTTACATTCTAGTTCCACCTTTCAAGGACTTGAGTAGTCTTTAATTACAGCAGATGATACATTCAACTCCAGCATTTTCTTTCTCTAACAGCTATATTTAGAAGTTGCTGTAGCTGTACTTTTCACAGGACATCATTACATTAACCCATAAATCCTGAAAAATCAGATAAACTGAACAAAGAAAGTAGGGATTTTAGTAGAAAATCTCAGAAATTAAATTCAGCTTCTTCTGCCCATTGGATCGCACACAGTGATTGTAATGCACCGAGAAGCAGCAGCATCACTCCTGGGTAGGAGGACAAGTCTTCAGTGCCCCCCCTGAACTGTGGGCAAGAAGCCATGGGAACAAGCATGTGCACCAAGCAGCACACATCATCTTGAAGGCTGATGAACTTAAGCAGTCAGATCAAGTCCAAAACTTGATCTATGCCTTCCAATCCTCCAGCAAATGAAGCACACCTGCAGAACTTTCTATTTGCACACTATGACTTTTTTTTTTTTTTTTTTAATGTTATAGGTAAAAAATAAAAGTGAAAAAACAACCTATTCCCAGAATATCTGATCCCAAAGGAAGAAGCATCAGGAGACAGTCAGCAGTACTGTCCTCAAACTGCAAATGCTGAGCAAAGTGGTTACAGAAGGTTACAGAAGTTACATGCTGGAGCTGACCTCCGGCATTGCCAAGGAAAATGGTAAGTACAAATCTCTTCCAGTGTTTTGACACTATAAAGCCTTTCCCAGTAACAGTATGCATTCTTATGTGTCTGGCCCACGCAAACAAAATGAACATGGGTTATTTGACATTGTGCCTGAGCACTATCACTGTTACAACTGTCTCATTTATCGCAACAACAAACACCCACTGGGAAAAGGACTAAACTGTATCTGGTTTACGTTGTTGCTCTTTTTGACTGGCTGACCCAGATCAGACTGTTCTTCAAGGCCAAGTCTGTAAGTTTCTGCAAGAACTGCGCAGGTGCTGTTGGGATAAAGGAAGAGTTTATCAGGAGGTCCCTGCAGAAGGGTTGGAAACCACACAGGCCACCATGCCAGAGCCTCTGTGTGCAGATGGATGCTTTCAAAACTGCACAAATATGATTTAACTCTGCTTTTGCTAAACTCACAGGCTTAAACAGAGCAAATCTAAACAAACTAAAAGCTATTTTAGTTCTGCTCCAAAGGTACTGGTTCTCAAGTACTTAAAAGAAATGCAACAATGAAAAGAACCAAAAAACCCACTAACCAAAGAGAAGGCCTGTTTCGGTAACGGATGTGACCGCATCACTCAGTTACCCCTTTGGTACTTTTGATTTCTGAGGTTTTATTCAGGGCTGACATTGGTAAGACAAACACGACATACATATAGCTGCACACATATCTACAGACCCATATACAAGTAAGAAATGAGACCAGTCCTGAGATTAGGAAGCAAAGGCAGGGTACAACTGGGCACAAGTACATCTGGGATGATTTTACAAGATCTCAAGAATTGCCCTTTTTAAAGTGCCACTGGGGTGTCATGCTTCCTCTGATAAATAGATCACATCTCACCAGAACTTAAATAGCTCCACTTAAGCACTACCTAGATGAGTGACAAAAACTAGCTGAGCTGCTGTCACCCCTGCAGTCCTTGTCTAGACACAGTAGAGTAAGTGCGAATTCCAGTCTGCCTTGCTGGGCTACAGCCACCCTGACAGCTGAGCTACGATCCAAGCCACTTCATCGCCACTGATTAGATGACAAAAACAAAAGAAAACAACTTGAGACATGGATATCTGGGTCTTTCTGGCGGTGTGACACATAAGAAGTTAACAAAACAGAAAAACAACATGGGAAAAAAAGCCTAACAGTACTTGTGAACTGAGCAGGTTTTAATTCACAAGCTATTGTTGTTGGAAAGTCAAGGCAAATGAAATACCATTTTTTGCAAGTATTTTCCTAACAATCTCCATGGCAATCTAGCAATCAGGAACAGAGGCCCTTCGCTCAGAGGTATGGCAGCTGTTGAGCCAGTGCCCCCTTCAGAGTGACTGCGCCCTTCTCTCCATTGACAGCCACATCTGGATGCTATCACGAGGAACTGGCATGTCTGCTCGCAACAAATACCAAGCGGTTAACAAATTGACTCCAGCAGTCAATGCTGGCCACTTTCCCACTCTCTGTTTACGCAATGTGCCACTAACCTGTTGAGTCCGAGGTTTGTAAGGAGAGCTGCTCTCTAGGTCAGCCAGGATGCTCGTTAGAGAGTCGATTTCTGCATCTAAACTGGATCGCCTCTCCTCAAGTGTCTTGCCACCAGGATTCACCTGAAATAAGAAAGGAGAGTTCCAGTTATTTAAACCACTTGGCCTGCCACTTGGTTTCATATTGTCCTAATAGGGCTTCTACCATGCCCAGCAATAAATAACTCTTGGGTTGCAGTGAGAAACATGCTGAAATGCTGTAGCTGTCCCCCAGAATCAGCAGCTAGCCTCAATCTAACAAGGATTTAGGCTACTTTGGGTTTTTTCTTGATGTAATTCCCACAACAGTCCTATTGTGTTAAATTGACTTGGAGGATTATGCAACTCGGTGCGCAATCTGCTGTCAAGGTGAAGAAGCAGGACAGTCTCCACTCCCACAGATGGAGATGTATTTTAGAAAGAAGCCTGGCTGGGCAGCCAAAGCTGGGGCCAGGCTTGAAGCACCTGGATTCTGAGAGCATCTCTTCTGCCACGTCCCCATCCCAGGCAAAGCAAAAACAGCAGAGCTGCAAGCCACAGTGGCCAGCAACTGGCCAACTGCACCTATTATTATTTCATATCAATTTGTGGTAACTATACCTGTATGATTCAAAACTTCTTCACAATTTTTATCTAAAAAATGAGCTCCTCCAAGGAGCAGTGAAAAAGTTTGATTCATTTCTAGCAGATTCAAGGTGAAGGGCATGATTTGTGATAAGCAAACACAAAGTAACATAAATAAGGTCCTTGTGAAAAAGGCTATTAGACAGGAATGCCCATGCCCGGAACAAGTATGAACATACAGGCAGGACCCTTTCTGATTCAAAACATCTTGCTTTCTCTCTGTTTTCAAAACAGCGCAGCCCCACTTGTGCCCAAGATAGGGATGCTTTCTTGGAAGGGAAAAACAAAGTTCTTGAGACAAGTGACATACTACACACTGAAAGTCTTTTCTAATCCTGAGTAAGTTTTCTTGTGTCCTTCCATTTCTGACTTATCTGCAAATCCCCCAGACAGAGTCTCTCTGGTGTACATGCAACCACAGAGTTTAGTGCAGAAGATCTCATTCACAGCTTGACTACTACAGTAATAAAACCACTAAAGAATTACCTAACAACTCACCTAACTTCAGCTGGAAAGCCTGTTCAGACCATAATAACACCTCCACACAGACAATCCAGCTCTGTTTGCCTTCACTCTCACCAAGTTACTTCAATTTTCCAAGCCAAAAATTTGCCTTCTTCTTTGTCTCACTAGCTCACACATAGTTTTTATTTAAATTTCATTTCAGAAGCATTCGATCATTACCTGTTTTACAGAACTCCCCAGTCATCAATCCAACACATAAATGGCAAGCTGGTCAAAGAGAGACAGACTATGCAAAACAGGCAGGCTCTGCTCTGCCAAACTTATACGTGCTGAGGCATTCATTAGTTCCTAATGATTATTAAATCTTATTGGATTACAATAAATTTGGCTTGACTAACAAGAAAGTGGAAGCTCCAATGTGCTTTATGCAAGAACACATCACTTAAAAGGCTGAGAGTTAGGTTAGAAACTACTTACAAACTCAACTCTTCTTGCCGATATTTATTATAGAGCCAAAGTTTTTTCATCCAAGCTGTTGCTCAAAAAAAGAAATACTTTTCACAGGAATTATCCCAGACCATTATTCCCACCTAGCTGTAGTCACCTGGATTTTTTAATCTGCAAAATTACAATTTCCTTTCCACTATTAGTGCAGTTCATGGCTCTTGCCTAGTTCTTCTTCACCTTCCAGTTGCTGGCCTATAATTACACGGCAGCCACAGGCTTCCAAGACACAAAACCTAAGATTGCTCCACTTCAGAGAATTTTTATGACAAGCAGCCAAAAGGCAGCCTGGAAAAGGGCGGGAGATGCAAAGGGCACCCAAGGCCCCAACATTTGAGGTGACACATCAAGGCAATGGCAGGCCCACAAATAAAACCAGAGTCCACACATGGCCTGTTCAGTATTCTGATCCTGGAGAGGAGGGATAGTGGCAGATGAGAAGATCAGCCAATTTCATTTCTGCCTCTTAGCATTTCTGGGCCATATTATTCCCTGGTTCTCATTCCCCAGAACAATTACGCAATAGCTGACTAGCAAATGCTGCAGAACAAGTTGTAAGATTGTAAAAGTTAAATGTCCTTTGGAAACCTGGAAAAATAAAATAGCATGGAAACATCTCTATTGCTTCTGCATTCTGTTAAAGATTAAGTTATTCAATTAAAACATAATCAACATAGATTAAGAGTCCAGTTCTACAAACACTGGAGCACAATGCAGTATGACAGTCCAACGAATAACACTACTAATGTGTGTAAGGGCTTTTTTGACTGGACTTTAAGTACATTTAATAAAAGGTAACCCTCACAAAGACAGGTTTCTGCTTGCTTTCTTCCTCATCTCCACAAATCTTTAATTTTTCTCCCCACAGTGCTCCAGATCCAATCAAGGGATTTGCTGCACATAGAAACGAGAAAAATTTGCAACACTAACTTTAGCAACAGAAAGTTAAGCTACTTCTCGTCTCATGCTCTTCATCATGGCGTTGCTATAAAAGTTTTATGATATTGCTCTGGAACAGACCCCAAGCACCAGGTCCCAAGGCACAACAGGTTTGCACAGGCATGGCTCTGCTTCGAGGAACCCAGACTGGCTAATCCCATGACCTCACAGATACAAACATCGGAACCAGAAACAACTCCTAATTCTATTTCTGCCTGGATTTATGGCATTGTTGCAGACATGTTGCTTGTGCTCCCTTCCTTTCAGTGAGCAGAATATGGAAAAAATGGTTTAAAAAGAAAAAGGATGCTATCCTTGGCCTGGCCAACGTGAGTTCAATAAAAAGCAAACATAAACCAACCCAGTCCAACAAATTACGCAGGCCAGAGACTATCTGCTCACGTGAACTTCTGCAACGCCTACACTCCTATCCCTTGGCTCAGTCCCTGCTGTGAGGCAAAAGAGAGAAAAACAGCAGAGAGCTTCACTGCTTGGCTTGTTTGCCCACTCCTGAATTCCTAGTGTGCAGTCAGAGCAGCTGTGATGGTAATCCACTCCTAAGCCCTGTCAACCCACTCTGTTCTGATGAAAGCTGGCTTTAATTTTGCTAATCCTGCCACCCAACACTAGTCAGTGCCACAGGTCCCCCCACAAAACCTCAAGGGGCATCATTACAGAACATGCAGAGTAGACGGCAATGCACGGCCTCAAAGTTTGCTTCACTGGGCTACAAAAGGACATAAGATTACTCACCAAGCTAGAAGACATGAAAAGCACAGTAATTTCCCTAGATGCCACCTTTTTCTACAACCTAGATCACCTACTCTTACCACATTTTGCAGGTCACAGCGAGGAAATAAGAATGCTTTTCTTTTGCCTAAGCCAGCTCCTTGCAATGTGCTCAAAGAGAAGAATCTGGCTCCCAGATGTCCTTCCTAGCTCCTGCTCCAAATTCCTTTCCCTACCCACACCCAGCTGCCTCTCTTTTATTCTCCATTTTCCCCTCTCTCCATTCCCTGTTTGTTGCCATACAGTGCTGCAGCTTGGGACAGTCATTAGCCTCTGGGATGAGAGATGCGAGCTGGGCTGCCAGGCTGGCCTCTGAGCCTCTACAGGAAATCACACTGATACCCACAGTGTTCCTGTGCCATGGAAAGATGAAGGGTGGCTTTTCAGCAGTGACTGTCTGACTTACATGGACAGCAGAGTAAAAGTAACTCCAGAGTCCCAGCATATATTTTCTGCTAACACAATACAACGACCAAACTCCTGAACGCTTTCAGAGCATCAGGACTTTGCTCACTGCAATGCAGCTTTCCAGCACCAAAATCCCCCTTCTCCCCATCCACCTTAGCCTTGCTCAAGTCTTCTCTAAAGTAGGTTGAGCTGAGCATGTTTCATTAGCATTGTGGCCAGCTTATCCTCTGACAGCTCCCAGGAATGTGAACTGTCGTTACTGGGAAATGCAGTGCTGTTATATATGTACAGACACGTTCAAGACAGAAGAGCTACAGCTAGACGCACAACCTTCCTTGTAGCACCAGCTTGCTCTGCGCATCCTGCTATCACAAGTCACTGATAACCTCCTAACTCACAAGTGGAAGAATGGAGATGAACACCATGGATATTAAGAAAGGTCATAGCTAATCACGCAAAACAAATGAGCTGGGGGCCTCCAGTGCCTTCTGCTCCTGGTACATTGTTTCTACTAGGAGTCTGAGGTGCTTGGGGAGCTCTCTATGGGCTGTGACAGGTCAACACTGCATTTACACATTCAAGAACAAGGAAAAGCAGCAAGCAGAAAAGCCCTTTGCAGCAAAGGCAGTCATGGAAAGGAACGGTGAAAGTAACAGAAGCAAGGAAGAGGAAATTTAGGCAAATCAGGGGTTGTGAGCAGGTATAGAGTAAATAAAGATTTTTGCCTTGAAAGAATTTATTGTCTTTTCCTCCAATAAATTTGACTGAACTACAGACAAGGTTGCACCCACAGCAGCCACCTGCCATGCTCTGCAGGCTGTCAAAATCCTTGAGTAGGCACTGAGGAGGTAGGAAGAGCAAATGAAACAGCTCTCCAAACAGGGAGTTAGCATCTCTTTCTATTGCATGGCCTCAGGTGCTGGGCTTACACAGAGCCACAGACAAAGAAGGATGGGGCTCTTATTTTCTGTTTTAGCTGGGGGTGGGCTGTGGAGAGGAGGGAAAGATGTTTGATTTTTATGGCATCCACCGCACATACAAGACATTGTGAGAAATGTTAACCAGGAAGAAGAAGTGATTCAGTCTTGATATGCTTCAGGCTGGGGCTTGTGTTTAATTCTCTTTTTTTTCCTGCCCTTTCTCTGCACTTTTTCCAACAATACCACTGCCAGAGCCAAGACCCTTCTCAAACACGCACCTTTGCCGCCCCATCTCTCTTCCTGTAGATTTCCCAATGAATTATTTCCAGGGTCACAAAAGCTGTCTAAAGCCCCAAAAGGCACTACAGTGGCAAAAAGATGCATCCTCTATCAGGAAAATGAGGCACCCTGAAGATGAGCTGCTCTGTCTATTCTCCCCTGAGCAAAGACAAGTGCAAACATTTTCTTTCAAATTCCCTAAAGTAAGTTAAAACAGCCCCAAGTGGCTGCCCCACCAAGCATGCACATGGAGGCAAGAGCTGACTAAAGCATTCAGGGCAAGGGGGGTCTAAGGTTGACTGATGCCTAAAAACTGTTCCAGGCACCAAGGAGGGACTGGAAAACTAGCTGCGCCCTTTAAAAACAGAAAGATTGAGTCTTTTGAAACAAATCCGAAATGATGGAAGATTTCAGCAGATGTAACCACAGTGATTTCACCAGACGTGATTGTATCAAGGATCTAATAGAAAAGAACTTCCCTGCTGTTCCAGCAGGCTGAAGCCAGGCCTGAAATATCCTTTTCAGTCTTTTGATGACATCAAGGATAAAAGCCAAAGGGAAGTTAGGTTTTGATTTATTTTTTTCCCTTGCCCTTTCCTGTTTTCAGGCACGGAATAGTTTTACCTGGTTTGTGTTGCTGGATATCAGGACCAAAGGAAAACACTTCAAAAGTTTTAAGTGGGTTGTTCAAAGGCATCATTTGGTGTCTCTGAAACACCACTGTCATTTAACTGAGCAGCATTTCCACAACTCTGGCCACTTTTGAAGATCTCCCAGTAAGGAAGCAGGTGAGCCTACCTGGAATAGGACTTAAATTGGGTGGAAGACAATCATCTACTAAACACCAGCCTACCTTACTGCTCCCAAAAGGGCCAATAAATGTGCCAAATACATTCTCTCAGAAAAGTTCACACCAGCAGCTGTGCCACTTCAAACCACAGGAAACACAGCAGGGTAAAGGTGGCTGTGCTTCTGAGGTCCAAGCTCAACTTGGTCACAGACCCATGGCATAGGTCTGGGGTAGCCACAGTCCCATATTCAGTTTCTCCACTCATGGAAAATGCAAATAGCACTGGGTATCCTAAAGATTGATTGATCTTATCTCTGAAGCAACCGGTGTTGTAAAGACCTGCATGGGCTTACAGCTGCATGGGCTTAGAGCTGCATGGGCTTACAGCTGGGGCAGATGAACAAGCAGATGAAGAAAAGTTATTTGCTAAGCACTGCTAGGAGACATCTTGCAAAACCTTAATAATCAATTTATAAACTCACCTTGGTGTAGGAGGTTTATAAAAAGGACAAATAATAAAAATACATAGTGTCCCCCCCCCCCAAAAAAAAAAGAACCCAAACAACCAACAACAGAGAAAGCAGATAGCAAGAAGAAAGCATGCAACTAGAAGGCATCAGTCTCAGAACAATAAAAAAGGCTGTGTTTTTCATCACACAACATGCTATTAAAGCTGCAGAGCTACTTCTGCTACACAACACTGCGGTTGCTATGAATTCACATGGATTTCAAAAGCATCTGGAGAAACATGTGGAATAAAACTCCACCAAGATACTTAATAAATAAAAAATGTTCTGTGCTTCTCCTTTTACGTTTTCCTCTGGATGCTCACTACTGACCATTTGTGATCTGATTTGGCTCTCCATACACATTGACACGAAGCCTCCACTTGTGCTTTCTATCTGCCAGCTGGCACCAGTCAGGAGTCACTTCTGCTGGTGGGTACATGTCAGTCTCTCCAGGTTAATAACTGCAAGTTACCTTATTGACAGAGCTTGGACTAACACTGGAAACCCACTTCTTCTCTTCTTCTAGCTGAGACAACAGAAATTACATCGAATTGCACTCAGCCTCCTGGGACACATATGAAAGACAGCAAAGACTTTGTTGTAGCTATGAATCTGTATAACAATAAGGATTTATATTTCCCTAGAGATCAGTGTGACAGGCACTGCTCACATACAGTGGTTTGGAAAGATCCTCATCCCAAGGAGCTTATTGTCAATTGGATACCAGCCCCAGGAAGAGAAAGCAGGTAGAAGGGTAAGAGTGAAGTGCTGCAACTCAGAAACACCAACCAAGCTCCTTCTAGCCACCAGATGAAGACAGCAATCCACCAGACCAACCTAGCTCCTTAACGGACATTTCATTCTTTGTATTTGCTGTCACAGCCCTGACAAAACATGCCAGAAGACAACAAACTGCTGTCCAAGCCATCCAAGCTCCAGCTGCAATTTCACTGCAGGATGGCCCCAATTCCACATAATTAGAGGGTTGGATCCAAGCCATGGCCATGCTGACCACTGGCCTGTGGAACAGTGGCTCTTGTTCCATCTCTGTTTAATAAGCTACTGCCCTCTGCACATCCAGAGAGGGGCCCCAATCCCAAAACCAGCACCTTGGCTCTGTTCAGGGGGCTGAATGCCACCAGTGTAGATGGGCAGCGATAATGCCAGGGCAGAGCCTAGGACTATATTCCCTTCCAAACATCTCCTGCCCCTAACACTGGAGAGAAGCTTTTGCCACAAACACCCACGGTTTGTTCAGTCTTCTCAAGACCACAGAAGAGGGTTTGTCCCTGAATATTAGCTGAGTGAGCAGAAACAAAAAAGAATGAAGCTGCATCATAGAAGTTTAGCCAACAGGCTCCATGGCCTGAGGCATGCTATGCTGAAGCACCGGGTACAAGGCCAGCAGCAGATGACCTCAGTGGCTGTGATGGGACACGAACAATAGTCCATGAGGAGATTTGCAACAATCCCTGTCCCATTGCCACCCTTGAGGACAACGGAAGGCAATTATGTGACAGGAGTAAAGAGGATGCAGCAAATAATTAATGCACTCATTAATTAATTTTCAGCCCAGTGGTGTGCTTGTAGGTGCCCTGAAATTGGAGATGCCAACACAGAGGTCCTGTGCTGTCTGGTTGCCTTAACCCCCATCTGCTCTACCTCAGGATGGTGTTTTATCCAGGTCCCTGCTCCCCACATCACAGACTGACACATTTACCTTGGACATTCAAATCTGCATGCACCTTTTTCATGTTTCTGACTGCTGCACTTTGCTCATGGAAGGAAGTCCAATTTGGCTAGGTGGAGCTTTTGAAACTGTTGAAAACCAGCAAACTGACAAATGCCATTTAGTTGACTGGAGGATCTTCGCAGTGTGGAACAGCTAGTACACAAGCAAGAGGCATCATGATCCTCCAGCACACGAAAGCAAAAGAATGGATTTGATAAGGAACAGTCAGGGTATGAAGAAAGAGGAGGAGTCCCATGAGCTGACATCTGCTAGAGCAGCAGACCCGATGGTCCTGATAGTTTACTTAACATGTCTGATCAAAAGCTTTGGGAGTCTTGTCTGCATTAAGTGCTACCAGATGCAAAATCTGCAGCAAGATGAGAAGTGTAATAATAAACTAAGGAGGCACATAAAGTTATTTGAAATCTGAATGGGGAAGACGGGGAAAGAAAGGGGAGAATAAAACCAGTTTATTTTTCCATTAAGGCAGTTTAATATTCTCCAGGTGGAGTTACAATCACTCATCTTTGGGAATTAAAATGAATTAGTGAAACATTCCTGTTCATCAGCAGAATATACAATATAAAGTGGATTATATCAATTTTTTCTTTATGCCTTCTACAGGACAACACTACCTCTCTATTCACGGGGGAGGAACAGCTGGCCATTAAATCCTTTTGACCCAGCATGACTTTCACTGACTTTAACTAACTTTACAGCAGCAGGGAATATATCCTTTTACTTTTAATTAATGCAATTACATTAGGAGTCGTTATTGATAATTATGGTGACTGTTAAAAGTTTCCCCTTTCTTTGCCCACTCCCCACCAACTTAAAATCTGCTCCAGTATCGTCACAAATTAATGTTTAATTAGCCATCAAGCAGAGCTGATGTTCCCCGCAGAGTATTGCTGTTTGCAGAAAAACCAAGAACTAAGAGGAGATATTGGATATTTCATCATCTGCCTCCAAGGGGAACCATAACTGAAGAGTAACCAATTACTCCAATAAAGTTGCAAAGTTTAATCAATGTAGAAACTAAATAGCTCATTAAGTGTCCACTGCATTAAAGGAAGACCTTCCCACTGACTCACACGATGTGGATGTTACACTTTTAAAAGATCTCATGGTGATGTCCAAGACCAAAGACTCCATCTCCACATCCTGGCCAAATTATGATCTTCCTCTTTCCTTTTCTGGCATAAGGGAGAAGGGAAGAGGAGGATGGCTCCAACGGCACAGGATGTGTCTGACAAGACGTGAATTATACACACCTACAGAGAGGGTAAGCTGTCACACCCAGCCCCTCAATTCTGGATTTATATTCTATACAGGAAAACCACACCAAACACCAGCTCCTGCCCCATGCCGTGCCATCCTGGAGCATGGAAAGCACAGAGCTGAAGGTGATTTTACTCCTTTCAACAGCTCTGATGAATCTGGCACTGAAATACTGTGTCCAGTATGGAAGGCAGAGTTTTAGAAACTTGAGAGACGACCCAGAAAAGCAGAAACAGCTGACGAGGAGACACGTAGAGAGCTCACTTGGTTTCACTTATGAAGGAGATTGAGTAGCTTGATAGCAATAACTAAACAGCTTCACAGAATAAAAACATCAAATACCACAAGATTGTCCAATCCAGCAAAATAGAAAAGCATGCAGCAGCTGGGAAGCCAAAGGCAGGGAAATTCTATTTTAAAATAACAGATATTCACTTATGTGTAATACTGCAGGTAATTAAATGCTAGAACAAACTTCCGAGATTTCTCCATCACTTCATGTCTGTGGATCAAGGCTGGATGCGTTTGGTCTCCCTGGGTGATCAGGTAAAACTTTATGATCTGTAATACCCAGAAGGGCACAGCTGACAATTTAATGGCTCTGCCTGGCCCCCACATTGACAGAGGTGAGAAAGCAACAGCATTGCTGCATTCATAAAGACCTACTGAAATCACTTCGTGTTTGTACCACTTTAACTGGAAATTAAATTTGCATGAACAAACTCTATCCCACACAAGACTGTATATTGTGACAGCTAAATGAAGAGCTTTTTAAAAGGGACATGTCTCCGGCAATTTTAATCAAAAAAGATAGGTTTTGTTAAAGCTACCAATTTCAGAAAATTAAGGTTGACTAAAACTGTTTTTAAAAACTCCTTTTGGAATTTAATCACATGTTGGAAACCCATATGCAGCTGCTTGTGTCACCTGCAAAACGGCTCTATAAAACATAAGCATATGCTTAATTTTACACGTGCGCTTAAGTTCTATCAACTTTAATGAAGTCTAAGCATACAGTCAAGCTTCTCTGAATTTGAGAAAGCATTCCTGAACATGGGTCATGAAGCTATTAGGAAACCACCACCAAAAAAATAAAAGTAGAATTAAGATTGGCCAGTTGATTTTCACAGCCTGAACAAGCTCCAAGTCCAGAAGTTAAACATATAACATACTTCTGAATTTGTTTGCTTGTTTTGCTGTAACAGGAAGGGGTGCCCGCCAAAACATTTGCAAGGATTCAAGAATCTCCAAGGGAGCCTGGCAAAATGTCAGCAAACTGAATGTATAAACCTACATGAAAGTCAATGGCTTGGGTTTGGCTCCTGTAGAAATGAGTCATGTTAAAAATCTACTATATGTCTCTCAAAGCTGAGAAGATGAAAATCTGGACTCTGCTTCAGTCCACACATTTTTGGGGCGGTTGATGGCTGCAGTCCACAGGCTGCAAGACAGCTGGGCAGACCATGCAGTTCTGATTCACCGAGGAAGGTCTTTGCCTTCAAGAAGTTTGCAATCTCATTTTCCAAACCATTAGCCCCACTTTTACCTTCCCTTCAAAGATGCCAGATGTGTGTCTGGTACTTGATTTGGCTGGATGACCATGGGTTTTCTTCCTTTTTTAACAACCACCTCCTCATTCGGACATCTTACCTTCTACATGTTTCCTAAATGAGAACATCAGCAGAAGAAAAAGGACCTGAATTACACAGGAAGCTGAACAACAAATAACTTGTGCTGGCCAGAGATTGCTGCAAAACCTTGCAGAGAGAATCCCCAGCATACAGATCCCTCCTGGGTGGGCTCCAAGGTTTATTTTTATACCGAGTATATGCAGATAAATGAATGCAAGTTGTTGTTTTTCAGTAAGAATTCACACATCAGAAAATGTAGCGTCCCAGTACACAATAGAACTCAGGAAAATATCTTTTAATTGTATTTTTGCTTGGGGTCAGCATAGCCACAGAAGCCAAATGGGATTTACTTCTGCACAGAAAGTATATTCTTTACCCAAATGTCTTTAAAAGGCTCACCTGACCTTCATGCAGACCAAACACCGCCTGCAGAGGGTAGCTCTACTGCTCCCTGTGGGAGGTGCTGATGCCCAAATGCCTGCACAGACCTCAGCAGTGGCATCTTTTGGGAACACATAAAGGGGCATTGCAGGGCAGAACCATGGGAATTTACAGAGACTGAAACAGGGGGAGGATGGGGAGAGTGACTGAGCAGTGAGTGTAGCAACAGAGCTGAAGAGGAAGGCTAGACCTGGGACGTGACAAGACAAGAGGCTGTTTCCATGGCAAAAGAGATGCGGAAATGAGGAGATGGAGAGGAAAGGAGCTGCAGCTTGTTGAATGAGAGGAGTTTATACAGCACCTCAGGCAGAGCTGTCACTGGCTTCACCAACAGTTGGAATTGCTACAGCTTTCCCAAACATTTCTATTTTACTTCCCGCACCACTAAAACCAACACTAAAAATGTCATATGATGTTTCCAGACGCTCTTTCTTACCTGTTCTTTGTGTGTCAAAGTTAATCTTTGTGTGTGTCCTGCATTTACAATCAGCAAATCAAAACTAAAAAATACAATTATGGGAATGGTCCTGCAAGGTAAGAGTTCAATGGCAGCAGATACTTAAAATCATTCCTGCTCTTCTGTCGTGGAAAAAATTCTTCTGGCTATAAAACCATTTTTCATTCGTATTTCTACCACCTTTCAGCTTGCTCGGTCACTGCCGCATGTTTTTTACAGAGACAACATTTTCTGACAACAAAATCACCATCATGGCAGCTGAATCTGTTTTTCACCAGTGATGGAAACTGAAAAAAAGATACAGGAACCTGCATTTCAGCCACTTCCATTCTTGGAAAACAGATGCTCTCACAACTTCTCCATATCCATGTCCTCTTACCACCAGGCAAAATTTGCATCAGAAATAGGATGAAGTTTGCCCTATTCTTTGAACTACTCCAGGGCTGTAAAACTGAATTTAGCCAGACAACTGGATTTTCCCGTCTCCGTAGCTGTATTTGCTTTCATCTTGTTTGACCAAAGCTTATTTCTGCACCACACAGCATCACAGTACTTGAAGCACCAAAACCAAGGTGGGAATCTGACTCATTTGCTCTGTCATGTTCCAGCCTATCACCATGCCCAAGCTGCACGGAAAGACTTTGACTTTTAAAACCACCATCTACCAATTCCAGCCAGCTTCATAGCAAAAGCGTAAGAATTTGTCTGCTGCAATTTTTAGAATTCCTTCTTGCTGCTGACAGTCTGTTTGTCTTGGTCTCACCACTGCATTACAGTTCCTTAATGCAACACAGGCTACCCAGGATTTGACACAAGAACAACTGATCCTGCAAGAGATCTTTTCTAGGACCTGCTAATCCAACAGAAGATTTCAATAGCACTCAGAAATTACAAGAGTAGAATTTGTTCAATACTGATCATGTTATCTCACACTCTTCCATCACTCAGCTCATCTGCTTTGATGGGAGAATTCCTACATCTTCATTATCTTTTTATTTTCCCTCTGCTTAAATAATTCTATCTTAGATACAATGATGGTTTTGCATCCTTTCTGTCTGTCACAGGCTGATACTAGCTCTGACAGAATAAAATTGCCTGCTTCTTCTGCTTGCTTTCCATGACTCCCATTCATTATTACTTCCCACATTCATGTTGCTATTATCCACAGATGGATAATCCAGGTTACAGATTAACCTCTCTTCAGGTGCCAGCAGCGAACCCAACTCCAGCACTGGCAGTGTGTCTCACAAAGATGTACCCACATGAGCCAGGAGGTGCCCACTGGGACTTGTAACCTCAGGCACAGCACTGCGGGACCACAGCCCACTGTTTGGACCCAAGCCCGCACATGTGCATAATACTTCCCTGTGTCTTAATCGGAGATGGTTTTAGCTTCATGATCTCTCAACATCACAATCAGCAACATCTCTGACCTTTTTGTTTCCTCTCATAACTTTTTAGATAGTCACCCTTATTTACGTATGATCCGTATTAGGCTTTTTGCTTTCTTCTGCTCCCTCACCTCATCACCAGCTGCATGGTAGATTATCGAAAGCCACACTGTTCCATCTCTGAAAGCACATCCCAGTCTCAGTCACAACCTTCCTCCCAAGGAAAGCACTGGTGTGCACCAATGCAGGTCCTGGCACATCCTGTGTGCTGTGTTACTACATTAAACAATAACATAACAAATACATTAAATAACACAGTAATAAGCATGATGAAAATAATGAGCACAGTTAACTGTTTGGATCCTTGCTTCCTTTGTAGTGCTTGCCGAGAGTTCAGCTATTAAAGGCTGCACTGCATTATAACATTGCCAAGATATTAATAGCCAGGCAGAGAGATGAATGGCAGGCTTACATCGTACAATTAAAACTTTTCCAGTTTACCCTTTCAGTAAAATTTGTGGTTTATAATAAGCATCTTTGTCTATTCTGAAGAGAGTAAGGATTGGAAAGTTACATAGATGGGAACAGAGGTTCATTAAAGATTTAAAATAGAATGTGGTTTGGCATTGTAAAACAAACACGCGCATAAGATGGGTTGCATCAAGAGCTGCCTGAAATAAATGCTCAGTGTTCCTTTTCTCTTGTGATCCTGGATCTACTGGTCATGCTATCCACAGAAAGGGATAAAAAAGCAGTGGGGAGGAAGGAGGTCTGCTCTATATCCCCACTCATTATGCATTTCTCATACATACATATTGTGTTCATTTATATGTGCGTACAAGAAAAAGATACATTTAGTCTATCATGCATCCAGATATTCATCAACATATACAGACATTGTATTACTGATTTTGCTCACCTTAGCACCTAGAAAGCCCTATTATAAACAGATATTGATCTGTAGACACCCAGTGAGCATCTAAACATGCAGAGAGCATACATGTTGTTGCTCAAGTCTAATTCAGAAAGCAGCACATTCCTGTTTCTCAAATACATAAGGAAGGCAGAAGAAGGGAGACAGATCAAAAGCATTCCTGCAAAGTCAAGGTTTGAATAAAAGGGTTAATATTACCAGGTAATTTATTTAAACTGTTGGACACGGCTTCAATTTAGATAAAAGGCAGTTGCTTATCACATGGATTTTAATAAATTAGGTTAGGAGTCCCAGAAATCTGCAAAAGCTGGATCTCGAATCGCAAGCGATACACACAGACTATGGCTTTATTTACAGAGTCACTGGGAACTACTGCTGCTTGCCTGGAGGCAGGCAGCCCTGCTGGCAGCTAGAGTTGCGCTGCATTACTGATGTTCCTCCTCAGCAAGCACCTACACCCAGGCCAATAATCCTGATGATTAACAAAATCTAGCACTAGAGGGAGGCTGAACACATGTTCTGCTCTCTTTGGCCTTTTCTTCTTCTCCAAACATGAAAAGGCAGGCAATTTAAAGGAAACCTAGCATCCAAGGCAGACCCCAGTTGCCACACTGTTGAGAAGCAGATGTGCTATTTAAGGCAGCACCCTTGCAGACAAAAATCAAGCTCTCTCCTCCCCAACTATTTGTCAATATGAGCACCCAAAATTTAAAATAAAAAGAAATAAAAAGAAATAAAATTCCTTCATTCTGGCTTTTTCCTTAGGCAGTGAGTCACAGCCCACAGAGAGGCACGACCACTGCCACTCGCCAGGAGGGAGCCTGGCAACCTCCTCTGTAACAAGGATGAGGCTCTCACTGTTCGCATCTATCAACACGTCCTCACCTGCTCCCAGGCGTGAGCACTGGGTAGAAGTGAGACAGGTCTCCTTTGAACAGCCTTGCAGAGAAAGGTGCATTACTTCTTCAGGCCATGTTTCAGCATTTCTCCTTCCAAAATTCCTTGGCAATAGGAATTTGAGCCCTTCAGCTGATTTCCTGCATACTGCAACAGGGCAATACAACCAGTGAATCCAGTAGGCCTGAACATGGGAATAGTTCCCTGCCCACAGTACTGCAGTCCCTCTATGCATAGGTAGTTCTAACAAGAACTGTTATCCTGAACTATTTTATATTTCGTTTCATGCAAATGTTCAAAACTTCATTGTTTCTTCACTCTAACCCCCATCCTAAACTACTTCTGCACATACTCTTTGGTATATCCCAAATTCTTTCTCATTCATTTACAGTTCTTACATTAATGTAGCATACAGAATTGCTCTGGGACACAGGAGATGTGGGTCCTATTTTTAACCTACCGCTTGTCAGCCTGGTGACCTAGGCAAAGCGCTTTCTCTGCTTCAGCTTCCTTATCAAGGAGAGACTGGTAATTCTTTTGTAAAGGGTTTTGTGGCCTGTCAATAAAACCCACACTGACAACAGCCAGGGGTTGCTGGAAAAGAGGTGATCCCCTCGCTGAATACAATCCTTCCATGTTGCAGTAGTATCTAGGGTCTCAAATGAAAATCAGACCCATATTGCTGATGCAGCACCTGCAGCTAATTACAGGCAATTAGTAAATGCATATTTTTGCAAGGTGGCTCTTGGCAGGTCTGCAGCTGAGGGTCACATCTGCTGGCCACATCTGCTCCAAGCCACCCAGGTCCTGCACCAACATAAAAGCCTGGGCTCTGAACCTCTCCCTTTAAGGAGAACTGGTTGGTTCAAAGCCAGTGGAGATCTAATCCCTGGTGATAAGGCTTATTGAGATGCTCCCATAGGATGCATGGTTCCAGAGCCAGCCTTGCCAGGGATGGGATGAGAGGTAGGGACCAGCTTTTCACACCACTGTGCACAGTCCTCATCCCTGAGCAGCCCTGCTTGTCAAAGAAGGAAGAAATTGCCAGTGCCATGAGCAAGGGTCCCTCTCTGTGAGCAAACAGGGCACTCAAGAGGTTGTTTATGAGAGATTTTCACTTTTCCTTTCCTGGCCCCGGCAGAATGCCTGTTTTGAAACTAGAAAGTAAAAAATAATAATAATAATAATAAACCCCTGCCTCCCTCCCAGATCTCCCTATTTCCCTTTGACAAACAGTGATTTCATTTTTCTCCCCGTCCAGGACTTTTTTTTTCCTCTTTTAAACTGAGCCCAAGCCAACGTGGCAAAAGGCTCTTTGCTCATGTCCTTATTTGTCAAACACGCCATCACCGCA
>JANHGB010045386.1:0-22683 GCA_026283785.1 Coracopsis vasa | reverse complement strand
CCACCATTCTGGGAACAAGCCCTTGCCTTCGCCTGCTGACTTTAGCCAAAGAGGAACTTCCCAACACAACTGTATCCCAACCCCAGTGCATTCTTTTTTAAAAGAAACATTTCCTTTTCTCTTTCTTTTTAAAGCAGTTGATAAGAAAAGAGCTTAACTTTCCTTCTGTTTTCCTCCCAAGCCCTGCAGTGAATCAGAATATGATGGATCTTGATGGGAAAACAGAAATCACAAGAAACTGCCAGATCTGCTGCAAAGGTATTTCACGACCCAGTCTTCTGATTTCCATCAGAGCATAAACACCTCAAGGGAAGTCAGATACCAAAGTACCTTTTTGGATCTGATCCCAAGTGGCCAGTTCCACTGTCCAAATAGATTTCAAGAAATAAACAGGTCTATGAAAACTGGGTATTATTATTTTAACTGCTGCTCTTAAGCTACAACTTAAACTGTAATAACCTGTACAGCTTTTAGCTGTCTGCTAACAGTAATGCGCAAAATGATAATAAACTAAACATACATATTCTGCTTCCCTTACCAACTGAACACCTAGTATAAAAAGCTTTACCTGGAACCACAGCACAGGTATTTCATAAGGTATCATCAGGACTCTGTCATCCAGAGACAAATTTCTGTTGTAAAGTGGCTGATTTTCTGGAGCAGATGAATTTCAAACTCTGGAGTAAATCTGGAGGGCTTGCACAGGTCTGCAGGGGCAGAACTGTTCCAGGCAGCAGCCTCAGATCTGGTCCGTGCCCGGGAGAGGGGTCATCTGCTCTAGCACTTAGATTTAGCAACAGATAAACTGAGGCATGGAAATTCAATGGCCTAGCATTGGAAAGCAGAATCAGGCAAGGCTTTAGTTTGTTGGAGCCAGATCCAATACATGCTCATGAGATCTCTGCCTTCAAGGCAAATGTGTCCTGAGGGCTGGGAAAGGATTTACAGCAGAAGAAATACAGCCACCATTTATTCTGCTCCTTCAGCATGGGAACCTCTGTCTGAAGTTGTGAAAATGATTGTGCTCAATGCACAAACACATCAAGCAGCTTTCTCCACCACCACCTGCCTTTTCCCCTTATGTCTTGGGCCTTATATCTTGTGACTTTTGTTGCTCCTGCAAGATAAGGAGCTGATTTTTCAACATGAGACCCAGCTGACTCCTGACTTAGCCCTGGCTTTTGTCTACTACTGATCTTCTTCAGAGGATGGAAGGGAAAAGAAAAGAGAAAAAGGTGACAAGAGAGCACAGATTAAAGGAGGGAACGTGTTTGCTGCAGAGAGTACATCTGGGCGTGGTGACAGGCAGGAGAGCTGGGGTACAACTGGCAGGCTCACTTTCGTCTGAACAGGATTGCCATGTGGAGGAGCCTCGCTATAACCGAACTCCTGCCAAAGACCCATGCTGTGAACACAGCTCCAGCCCCAGCTTCCCAAAGCCAGGGGGAAAGGGTGTGACAAAAAGCAATTTCATGAGCTCAGCGGGGAAGAGCCATCCTATAGAGTGGCTCTACCAAGAGGCACATCCCAGTGACAGCCCCGAGTGGCTCAGGCACATCTTCAGACCCGCTGCAGGAGGGAGGAGTGAGGAGCAGAAGACACGAGCCCCTTCCAATAAACACGGCGAGGTCCCTTCCTTGGGCAATCCAGCAAGGGGGAAGCCTGACCCAGGAGAGGCACATGAAGTGCCGTGACCCCCTCCCGCTGCCCAGGCTTCTGCGCAGGGAGCCACGCAGGCTGCGCCCTGCCCTCGCCAGAAGCCTGCTGCTCCACTGCTTCCCAGGGCGGTCTGGAAGCTCCCTTGCTCCCACAGGGTCCACTCTTCTCAGAGAGATAAAAGACAGAACAACACTTGCTGAAGAATTACTTCATTTCCCCAAGGCTGGGAAAAGCCATGCTCCACACTTGGCTGATGTCCCTGACGGCTGCAGCCTTTCCTGGCAAGGGAGAACGATCCTCATTAACCCCTTCCCCCTCAAAGGCTGCTTATAGCACTGAGCCCACTGCAGGAACAGCTGAGACTTTGTGACAGCATCTGAACATCTTGCCACAGGCAAGAGATCACATGAAGCCCATGAGGGAGGGAAATGTTTTTGTTTTATAGCGGCACAATGTTGATGAATTGACTCTAGAGCTTATGATGGGACCAGGAACTAAGCCAGGTCTCTTGAATCCTGTTTAATGTCTGTTCACTAGCCTGTTCTCAGGTTCAAATCCATCCAGGGACACAGGACTGCCACAGCCTTGCAGGGTCATCAAGGGCAGCCCCATGGCTGTGGATATGTGGTTACACAACTCTTACCAGCCTCAACTGTAGATCAAGCTTGCTTCGCTCTCACTACTCCTCCCAGAAGGCTCTTACAGACCTTTGCAGTCTCAGTGCTTAGAAATTTTCTAAACACCAGTACAAAGGTACTCCTGGCAAGCTTAGACTCTCCTGTTCCTGCACCAACACTCACCCAGAGCTGAAATAATTGTTCTTCTCTGGTACTTATTCCCCAAATGTATTTCAAATTTGCATCCATGCCCCTTTCTCAGCCTTCCTTTTGCTCAGCTAACAAGCTAAACTCTTCTGGTCTCCATTGGCAAAATAAGCTCCTCACTCCTTGATCACCTTGACAGCCTGTCCCTGCAGTCTGAACACATCTCTCCTGAATGTGCCTGAGCTAACACAACAGTACCCAGCACTACAGGCAAACTGGTGATGTCTGCATAAAGATGTTCATACCTTTTAAAGGTGTTCAAGGTATGTCCCTATCCACACAGAACATGCCATCATCACCTGATGCATCTTAGAAGTTGCACTTTTATTCAGATGGCAAATCTAGAGGATCCAAGCCAGCAAAAAGGGAGTGAAAAGGGTCTTCGTGACATCACTAGAGCCTGGGCCAGGGCTTATTTGCTTCACTTAATTTTAGGCAGCTAAACAAAGCACTTTTAGGATCAGATTACTGCCCTAAAGTCTCTCCACGGTCCATGGAAGGAGATGGCTCTTCCAGAAAACAATTCATTCTGGGAAGGTTTCACTCCCATCCGCCATCACAAGGACATAAGGCAATTAGTCTTCTAATTCAAGCCGGATGGGAAAAATCCTTTAATAGCTCAGTAAGTTTTGAATGGAAATATTCCTTAGTTGGGAAACACAGCTTGCTAAAGCTGACTTGGTTGTTCCTGACACATGATTTCTAACCACAGCACTTTGCCACCTCGTTTTATTATCATCCATTCATTTCCACAATTTTTGGATCAGTTCTGCACAAACAATAAAATTCTTGTCCTTTTACCTGCACATTGAAAGTAACGTCATCCAGTGGGGGTGGGGGAGGGAAGGCACCTTGTGACGATGTGATGTTCCCGAGGTCATCCACAGGAGGTGGGGGTGGAGGAAGGAAGTCCCCTAGAAAAGAGAATGAGAGAATTTCAACTCACCAGTTTTAACTCGCATCATGATGAACATTTCCACGCAGTGCCACACTGCCCGCTTCCTACCTACAGGCCCTGAGCACTGTTCCCAAATACCACCATGCTCAGAGAGGTGCTGAGTCAAACCCCAGTAACTCACAGTCCTCCAGACCACCCGTGCCCAGGTTCAAAGCCCCTGGCTCAGCCCAGCCCAGGCACGGGTGCCAGCTAGACACCTACATGGTGCCTACTACCAACAAGGCACCTTCATGCTATTTGCTGTGGGAAGCAGTTAGGTATGAAGCCCTGGAAAGCTTTCCTGTTTGAATTCAAATCTGATGAAATACAATACAGAGTACAAAGAAAATAAATTTTATGAAATTAATACTTTGGTGTTTAGTTCTAAAAAATGCTGGGATGTTTGAGTGCGACATAAACTTTTCTCCTTTGCTGTGAAAATGACCCTCCAACCAACCAACCAACACAATTTTGCAAATGAATTCAACTCCAGCAGACATGTACTTCCCAAAGAATACACAGGTGATGCATCTCCCTGCAAACCACATTAGTCCGGCACTCTTGGTTTATTACAACCCTTCAGAACACCTTAGCAAAACCAAGGTACAGAATGTGTTGAAGGGGATGAGACAGGGAAAGGGACAGGGGTTGTACATAAACAGAAGGGAAAAGTTGCAATTGCTATAACAGAAGGGGAAAACAAGGGTTGCTAGAACAAACAAAACAAACATCACTTTGCCCCTTTGGAAGATCCGTTCCTCCCAAAAGAAAAAAAACATTGGCAACATTTTTCAGAAAAAAGGACAGAAAAAGAGAAGAGCCCTTTTCTGGTGTTTGGAAGAAAACACTTTTCTTTGCAGTAGGAGACAGCTGGGTTTACCACATCCCAGCCCAGCTCTGCTAACTCTGTCCTCTGCGTCAGATAAGCTGCTGGCTCCGCTCTCCCCACAAATTGGAAGGGTTTTAGATCGGGAAGCAGAGAGCAGATGCCTGATGAACTGGGGGGACCTTGCAGATGTTTGGCCTTTTCCTGGTCCTCTGCGAACAGATGGACTTTCCTCCTTCACAGCTTTAGTTATTTATTCTGCCACTGCACTTTCCTCTTTCCCACACACAGCCATAGGACCTGATGCTGTTCCCACTACACTCACGGGAGATTATTCCCTTGGATGCAGGATGGAAAGCTGTTACTCTATTATTATTATTATTGGCATTTCTGGAAGTCTTCTTCCAGCAGAGAGGAAAGCAGGCAAAGACTGTAAAATCTGCGTCCTGAGCACTGTTTGGGTTTAGATCTACATTTGAGAGAGCAAAGGAGGATAAAAAGCTGAAAGCAAGCAGGATCTCCCTAAAATGCACCTCAGGGACCTTCACTCATCCCTGAAGCTTTGCAAGTCAGACAGATTTCACTTGCTTAGAGCTGGGCAAGCCATGGGAGGAGGCACGAAAGTCCTTATGAAGGTGGAGCGTATCAATACCATCCACTGCTGAGCATCTTCAGTGGCACCCAGCTACATGGGGAGCCATCTGGGGAAGGGACCGTCCTTTGGTCTGCATGAATGCACCAGTGGCCATGAGGAAAATGGGTCTCTGGGGTTACCAGAGTTAACCATGGGCTGGTGGAAGACACACCCCACCCTGAGCGCTCACAGTCTCCTGACTGATTTAACTCTGCTGCCCTTCCATGAATAACTGATAAGATGGGCAAAAGGCCTATTAGTATTGATCACTGATCAGCACCAAGACTGACATTTTGGTTGACATTCATCTGGCATTAGGGTGAACACTTGGAGATACTTAAGTTATGAGAGTGACTACACTGAGCTCCACCAACAGAAAGACATCAAGGCACCTCCAGAAGGCAATTTATACCTGAAGGCAGGTGAAATCACCTTACAACAGCAAGTACCCCGACAGAGGCAGCCTCAGGCAGGCACATTTACAGGCAGGAAACTGTATTGTGCCCCTTCTCATACCATGGCACAGCCTGCCTTCAGCTCTTGCAATGAGAAATCACTACCCATAACCATATATTTAAAGGAGCTAAATATTTCCTCATTGCACCAGCTAGTCATTTCTTCTTCTTACAGCTGTGAAGACAATGACTCAACCTACAAAGGGACTGCGCAGTGCGACACATGCACCAGCTGAGTTACTTTAGATATGATGGCACAACTTGCTGTGAAACTATAGCCCTGAACTCTTCTCTCAGCACTCGTGCCCGCTGCTGTGCTGGAGCATCAGTCAATGTAACCACGAGAGATGACAGAATCATCCTCAGTAATGTTCTCCACCATATTTTACATACAAGTAATTAGATAGAAATTTAGCCAGTTCATCATGACTATGTATGTCGGAAAACTATAGCAGAACAATAAGCAGAAGCAGTGCCTCCCAAGCCCCAGCCCAACTTTTGGCTTCAATCAAATCTGTGCCATGCAGATGCATTTGCAAGGTTTTACCCCTTTCCTCCCCAAAATTTCCCCCTCTTACTCTTTCCAAGGAGATTTAGGCATTTCATCATTACACTTTTCAAATGTACAAATAATTTTTTTTTCAAAGCCTTAGCAGACATCTACATCAGCATGAGCTTGTCAGGCTGAATAGAAACTCATAATATTTTTGCTATTGGCTGCGTGATGCCTTCTGGGTACAAGCACAAGCTGAGAAAAACATCCTGTCTCATGCAACAAGCACGTTTCTCACAGTCTAATCTTTAAATTTTTAAGTGCACTTCAGTTTTTTTGCAGGATCAGGCTGGTGTCTCAAGCCTTTGTTTTGAGGAAGATATATCTGCCAGTCAACAAATGAATTGCAGCACAGTAATTGCCTCCCCTCTTGACTGACACAGTTGTTTAGACATGAAGATTTGCAGCTTTGAAACTTCTAGACACGAAGAAGATCTCACATGTTCAGTAAGAAAAGACTCTTTGGGGGAAAAGCCCTCGGAAACACAAAAAAGCAAACCACCATATTTTTCCCTGAAACAATAACTTAATGAAATCTAACAACCAACAAAACAGGGTTCACACTGGTCTTTCCAAATTACTGGCAGACATCTGAAGACTATATGCCCAGATGGTTTTAATTTTTCTCCTTCCAAACAAAAAGTAACTCTTTCTCATCATCATCTTGATAATTTCTAGCTCTGAAGATGGGTCAGAATCAGTTTGAATCAACTGAAAAATGCAGCTCTCCCTGGGCTCAAAGACTAGACTAAGGACAGGGATGGAGCACCTGATGTGTTTCCGTTCTGGTCCACACAGACTCCGTTTGGCAAAGTACTGAGCCAATATAGGCATTTCCCATTGCCCAGTCAAGTATTTACCTTCTACTGCAGAAAGTCAAAGTTTGCAATTTGAGGGTGATCTACACTGAAACAACTAAGACTTACCTTAATTTGTTTAGCACTAGGCTAAGACCCTTTTGCTTGAGGCTTCCATAAGCCTGTATACTACAACAACCACCGCAAAAACCTGCAAAATATTGCAGCGCTACTAATTGGTCTGGAAAACTTCATACTGCCAAAGTGACAGCACAGAATTTTTATAGAAACCTTCAGCTAGATAAGACTTGGTGACTCTTAGGTGTGAACACACATCCTACTAAGTTTCCCAAAGTGAGTATTTTCCTGTGTTTAACACACATCACTGGACAAGGAAAGCACATGACTAAAATCATGTTTTATATCAGTGCATCGCTGGTCAAAACTATGTCATGAGGGGTCACTGGCAGCATGCCAGTGTGGGGCAAACCATCTCACAATTACACACCAGCCGCACAATCGACCTAAATATACCGCATTGGCCTGTGATTCCTAAAATGAAGCAGCTCCACCAACCCAAGGCACTGTTTAAATTACTGCTCTCTTACCAATCACTAATCCTGCCATTTGTACTACTTTTGCTAATCAGCTACTGTATTAATAAGCAGGAGGGAGAAAAAAAACAAACCACCAAAACAAAACAAAAAACCACACTGGCTAATTTCACCCTCAGCATTTAAAAAAGGAATACTGAGTCTGTCAGGTAGTTGCACTGAAAATTTACTTCACCACCTGCTAGCTTTTATGGATTTATATTGTATTAAAAGGTCACTGGCTGTTTAAGTCTTAAATAGTTTTAATCATTCTAAAAGTCTCTTAACAGTAAGAAAAGGAAGCTCAGAACAAACAGCAGCAGGGATTCTAATTAAAAGGGCCAATTCATCTAATTTTATTTGGGGTTAATTATTCAGGATTCACTCTCTGATGTGTAAGGAATAGCAATTAGTAATTTTACTGATTTGAGGAACATTGGAGGTATAATCAGTTAAAATGAGTGAGTGTTTACAACACAAGATGTTGAATTAGTTTCTCCCAGCTGGAGAACAGGAACATTAGTCCCCTACAGTTCAGGACTATGAATCGCAGTCCTGTGTAAAATACTCTCTTCAAACAGAAGAAAACACACGCTAACAATCATCTGGTAATTTTGTTTACTACATGGAAAGTCAATAGCCAACACATACCATAGCAGCTTATGCATCCTTACCTCCACCTTCATCCCACCATTAAACCACCCAAACCCCTGGGAGTCATTGGAAACAATTCCCAGCATTTTTCCTATCAGTACAACTTCAGCCAGACTACCACCCTCCTGCCATGCCACCTTTAACCACAGCTAGCTGAGATAATGAAAGAAGCAGCCTGTGAAACTTTCAAATGTTAATTAACTTTGGTGGTTAAATATACAGAGGAAAAATGACCGTGCGATTAATTTAAAACCTCTAGGTACAATTCCTCCTGCAAACGCAAATCCAAAATAGCTCTGCTGGAATCGTTCTGGATCTCTTCCAGTGTTACTAGAGCCAGAATAAGGTACTAAAGCTTTCAGGAGTAGCAGATGAGACTATGATGGGGACACAGGAGCCGCGTGGGGGAGTGCCAATGACGAGATCCAAAACTAGCTGCTTTGACATTTGGGTCTGAGCTGAGGCAGCAGCTCAAAAGCCGCTTTTTTTCTATGTCTCGCGAGGTAACTGAGTTTTATCACCATGTAGGCATAGCCAGGTGCTTCAGTGGAACTGGAGCTGGACCCCTTGCATTGCCTACACGCTTGTGACTGTTAAAAGGAGTGGCATTGGCACACCATGCCAAGGCTCATTTCAAGTGATGCAGCTTTTACTGAGCAACTTGATTTAGCAGAGATGCTATCTTTAGTGTTCCATAGACAGACCTTTCACTCCAGCTCTAGTCACCAGGATGGAAAATCCCACCCAGCTCTGGTTCACGTCAGAACTCGCTGACCTCCCTCTCAAAACAACTCCAAGGCAGTAATTAGCACAAGAGCAGGAAACAAGGGCTCAGTTCCCTAAATTATGCAAAATCTCAGCCGCTTCGTCACAGTGGATGCACCTCATTGTGCAAACAACGCTTTTTTTTTTAATGAGACTGTGGGTTTATTCAGCTTGTGTCTGTGGACACCTAGCCATGCCATCCTTCCCAGCAAAACATAACCAATGTTCCTGCAGCCCCAATAGCTGCAGGGTAGGGGGAGGCAGGTACAACCACATTCTGGCTTTCTTCCCCCTATGCACATCAGCTGAACATCCTACACATCATAAGCTTACAATACACGCCGCTAAGTAAAAAGGAATCCATACAAGGCTTCATTTTTGACTTTTCAACTTACTTTTTCATATGACCGTATGGCAAAGCTAATGTCCCACACCAGTCTTTACGCAATAGCGAAGACTTATTTCGCTCACGTCAACATGTTTTGTCAACATGATGCAAATAAGACAGTTCTGCTCCTGCTCACATAACAGTTATCTCCATAATTGTGATACTTGCTTAGAGGAGAGGTCTGCTAGTATAAGAACTCAGCTCTATGGAAAATAAATGGAAACTAAGGTTGAGCCAATGTAAGAAACAGCCTGTAAAACTTCTATTAAAATCTGTAAGGATTTACAGATTAGCAGTTTAACAGAAAAGCTCTAAGTACCATTCCTTGTCACAGACTTCTTTTAGGACTCTGGGGATGTCACCTAGCCCTACTGTGCCTCAGTCCATGGGCACACAAAGCCTTCCTTTGCCTTCTCTCCTGCGTTCATTTGTAGATGTAAGCAGAGATGTAGATGTAAGATGTAGATGTAAGACAGAGCCCATCTTACTTGGTCTGTGTAGCAATTAGTAGGATGAAATCTTGCTTTCAGTTATGGCTGCTCAGGTCCAGTAATGAGGACAAAAGTAGTTCCAAGTGACGATTAAAAAAAAAAAGACGACAGAAAACAGCCTGCTGAGATGGGAAGATTTCAACACAAACATATGGAAATATGCTGGAAATCAGGACATCTAAGTCACAGCAAACCTCATCCTCAAAGGGGAAACATGGGCTGCATTCCCACACATCATCCCTCTCTTCTGCAGAGCAAAAGGTCCATGAAACAGCTCATTGAGGGAAACACTGCCTCACTTGGAACAAAACCGAAACAGGTTATCTGTTTGTTTATTAGATTATGGTGTTCAACTCATTTGTTCATTGCTAAGAGCTCCTGACAAGAGTTGACACATGCATTAATTTACTAAAGAGGACTGTTGCAAAGGAGTTATAAAAAATGAGCTATGCCACTGGATTAAGACCTCATTCTCTGTGGCTATTGTTGTGTAGCACAATCAAAATGAATCTGGTTTTTCAGCTTTTTCCCCTGAGGAGGCAGCCTGGGATTATGGGGATCATGTCCTTTGGATACAACCTTTCTTATCTCCAACCAAACCCTCTTTGTGTCTAGTGATGAAATACAAAACACTGCACAGATCACAAAAAAACATCTCCCAGAGCTCTTTACTGTCAAGAGACTTCCTCAAGTTTTGGAAGCTGCAGCCAACAGTTTTTAAGTAATCTTGGACTTAATTTGGCCTATAACTGGTTATGTGTTGTTTTCCCACTTTGGGGGTGAATTGCAATCTGAGCAGTCAGAGGAAACACAATGTGCTGCAGAACATCTGGAAGCACTGGATCCATTCTGCTTATCCAGCATGCAAAGGAGATGGACAACAAAAACAATTGCCATAACTAGACCACTTCCCTGCGTGATGGGCTCAACCTTCCTGCATGGTGCCCTCTTCACAAAAAAAGTCTTTTGCTTTTGGCTTGAGAGACTGGAGCAAAAATACTAAGTGGGAAATGCATGGAAAATAGCAACCTTCCTAAGGGGGAAGGTTCTAACCAACCTAAAGGGGGCCTACAAAAAATCTGAAGATGTACTATTTACAAGAGCAAGAAGGGATGGGACAAGAGAGGATGGCTTTAAGGTCAAAGAGGGTACATTTAGATTAGGTATTAGGAAAAAAGTCTTCATTATGATGGTGGTGGGACACTGGAACAGGTTGCCCAGACAAGATGTGGCTTCCCCATCCCTGGCAATGTTCAAGACCAGGTTGGACGGGCTTTGAGCAACGTCGTGTAGTAGGAGGTGTCCCTGCCTATGGCAGGGGGGTTGGAATTGGATGAGCTTTAAGGTCCTTCCAACCCAAACCATTCTGTTATTCTATGATGTAGCACTCTCAGATGAAGCAAACCCCCATAAACTGATTTTCAAAATGGCTCATTTTGTCCCTCCCATTCTCTTCCTCATACCTCCCTATGTACCTTTTATGAACATTCAAACTTGGAGAGATTGAAGCAAAACATGTGTTTTTATCAGATGTGTCTTAGTTCACTGTTTTCACCAATACAAACAGCCCTGGCTTTCTTCCTTTTATTGCAATAGTCAGTGCTACTGGGGAGCACAGAAACCAGCTACATTTCATTCATGCTATAAGATTAATCGCTTTCTTATTCGCTAGTGTAACAGTTTAATAACAAATTACATCCTTAGTCCCTGAACATAATTTAAGATCAAATTAAATGTTGGATAAATTGAATTTACCTCTATCTTCTTTCAAAATAAATAACTAATGCTCCATATCCCTATAGTAGGGACCAGTTCAGTGGTGAACCTGGCAGTGCTAGGTTAACAGTTGGATTCAATGACCTTAAAGTTCTTTTCCAACCTAAGCAATTCTGATTCTACCTCCATGTATAAATTTATATAAATATATATTAATATGGAGTGATGGTGGGTGGTTTTGTGGATGGAGTTTGGCTGCTTACACTGGTACCTATTAGAAATGTCACACATGATCTGGCTAGACCATGGAAGAGAAACACGATTATAATCGAAAGGGAGGAAAAAAAGGGAGGGAAGGATATCTTCCCTGGGTAGATTCCACCTGGAGGTGCTTCTGGATAATGCAGAAAGCAGAGGAGAAAAAAAAAAATTATGCAAACTTTCTCTTTCTGAAATTAATTTTACCCTAAAACATCGATGCTTTCTGTACCAAGGATCACTGCCCAACATCTCAAAGTTACTACGCACACTTACATGTTATTGCCATATTTTGAGCAGAAATGCTTTAAAAATTACACTTTTGCATAATTCAACAATGTAACTGGTTAGGAAACAACATGCTAAACTGATATTTTTTAGATAAATATCTGTATTTATGTTTTCCATATTCCACAAAATCCCCTACCAAGAATTGCCCCATCCTTCTTGCTGGTCAGAGCACAGAGCACCATGATGGGAAAAACAAGACAAGAGAGAGCACTTCCCATCAGGAGCATCCTAAAATGGGCGAAGAAGAGGTGAACGACAAAGGCAGGAAAAGGACTTCCCAAGGATGGGAATAATATGCTCATTCATGACACTGATGATATGAAAATTTGTTCCCTAAACTGACCCAGGCAGACTGTCTATTCTCAGCATAGAAATAGGGATAAGTGGTGGCAGCGTGGTACCTGTGCTGGTTTTAGGGGACACGTGTCTCTCATTTTGCATTCACAAAAGGAAAGAGCAAGATATTGTAGTTATCCAAGCTCATATTTCCAGCTTTTGACCATTCTGAGAAAGCAGTCAAACAAATCAACAGTTTTGCTGTAACCCCGCTCAGCATATGGTGCTGCCCTTCCAGAAAAGAAGCCTAAGGGTCTGGCACCATCCCAGGGTAACTGAGAGGGTGCCCTTGCAGTAAAACATATCACATCAAAAGCAGGGTCAATTATTTGGTGTAGGGAAACCTGGATGCGATCTCTTATAGACTGAATTAAAACTTTTCTATTTAACCAATAAAAAAATAATTACTGAAATATTTGTGGGTATTGTTAAAGGGAAAAATGAGGAAGAAAATAAAAATGTTCTGCGAAGATTGTGGGTTTGTTTGAAAAGCCGGAGACTTAATTCTTGAATAAAAATTCATGGAGAAACAAAAAAGGTAACAAATTGTAGTAACACACTGCTACAGTTTCTAGGCTGGACTTCTGAAATCTTCACTCTGAGGTTTGGTTTTTCCTCAGAGCTGTCACTTGGACAATTTTAGGCAAAAAAAAAAAAAGGAAAACCCCCAAAACCCCAGCTGGTTAGGTGGGAAATCTCTCTTGATTTTCTTTCATCCTCACTTCTTTTCCAGCCTTGCTGCTGGAAACTGCAAATCCATTCTTCTCAGATTAATGATTGATCTTCATTCTAAATCTCCACTTCAATATTAATAACCTCTCAGAAAACAATTAAAATTGATATATTGTTTGAGTGTGTGCTCAGGGAGAAAGAGAAGAGGATAAATCTCCTATGAGCACAAAAAACCCCCTCTATCATACTTTGAGGCCTGCTAATGCCTGCAGAGATATACAAAGGCTATTCACAATAACATATGCATCTCCCCATGGTAGTACAAGCATATGACTGGAGCAGTGAATAGGAAGGAGATAGTGCTTAGCAGCACAGGGGAAGAGTGGATAGTCCATCTCACCTTCGAATAAAAATCCTTCCATCACTGAGACTGAGAGACGGGACCTTTTCCTCAACTACACAGAAGATCCTGCAGGAAGGAGAACAATTTCTAGCTTGACATTACCAGCAAGTGCAAACAGTCCGAGAGACCCCAGGCAGGTTCTCTGCTCAGAAACTATTTTTAATGCACAGAGATGCCTGATGTGCTGAGGCTTTATGATGAATCATGGAGCCACATCATTCAGAGTTGCTCATGTACCCAGTCTCCCTGAGAATTTTGCAGCTAATGTCTCTACTTTCTTCATGAATCATGGCAAGGAAAGAAGTTGTAAATGGAGACCAGTGACAAATGGAGTTCCTCAGGGGTCAGTATCAGGACTGGTGCTGTTCAACATCTTTGTCAGTGACATGGAGAGTGGGATAGAGCACCCTAAGCAAGTTTGGTGACAACACCAAGCTGTGTGGTGAGGTTGACACACTGGAGGGAAAGGTTGGGATTCAGAGGTATCCTAACAGGCTGGAGAAGTGGTCCCATGTGAACCTCATGAAGTTCAACATGGCCAAGTGCAAGGTCCAGAACCTGGGTTGGGGTAATCCCAAGCACAACTGCAGGCTGGGCAGATACTGGCTTGAGAGCAGCCCTGAGGAGAAAGACTTGGGGGTGTTGGCTGACAAAAAGCTATCTGCCCTGGTACGTGTGTACATGTTGATATTTAAGGATGCAGGTTTTTTAGAGAACCATTTTTGGCACACTGAGACAAACTTGACAGTCATGGACCTAGCGTCTGCCTAGAGAAGAAGAGAACCATCCTTCTTTGGAGATCACTGACCAGCTTTGCCTAAATGAAACCAAACAACAGCAGGTTTTGAAAACTCACTTCAATTTTGCAGTGCATGACTTGCTGCATGCAGTCATGCAAGGGGACTGCTTTATGCAAAAGCAAAGCTCTTTCCTAGAGGATTTAAACAATCACAGATTTCCTGGATGAAAGACACTCAGCTGAATAACAACCTTTTTTAAAGAGAAAACATGGCATGTTTGAGTACCTGGGCTGTTAACAAAACAAGAAGTAATCAAGACAACACATGAAAATGATCTGAAATTAGCCACTGTGTATCTTTCTACACAAAGGGAGAATTTTAAATTGAAAAATACAGACATAACCTAGCTTTAAAATCCAGTACCACATCTAGGCAAAACCTCAGTATGGATGTTGAACATCATCTAAAGAATGGGATTCTCTGCTTTCAAGAGACTGAGAGATTTACTCTATATCCTTATCAGGGCGTACGTATCGTATCATGTCATGGTGATTAGCATCTTGCTTGATTAAAATCTTTAATTCCACTAGATTTAAAAGGGTAACTTGAGAGCCACTCAGACAAAAGCCCAAGGCTAGAGCTGATCACAAGCACAGAACGGCATGGTGCAGCTGCAGCACTGATATCTGCTCCCCTCATTCTTCAGCACGTTGCAGCTAAATCATCTAGCCAAAATAGGTAAACAAGGGTGTGTGTCAGGTCAGCCAGAAAAATCTTTCAAGGCAATGGCTCTGCACTCATCATGAGAAAGAAGATAAAAACCCATTTTGGCTCTCCTTGACTATATATTTAACATTTGCAAGAGAAAAATCAGTTGACTGCTTAAAACTTTGGATGATGCACACCATCTCAAGCTATTCTTGAGCAAAATGTTTAATGTTTCATGTGGTTTGGAAATGGCTTAAATTCCCTGCTGAATTTTTCATGCCCATACACAATTTAGCCTTTATCCAAAAAATCCCCTTTAATTATGTACTCTGCAGAAAATGCAGAAATTCATCAGAAGGATTCCAGCCACATTTCCCCCTTTTTTTGTTTGTTGCTTTTCATTTTGCTAGGGTCTCCATAAAATACCCTTACTTGGATGTGCCCACCGAAGTTATCTGGACTTCACCGCTTGGGCTACTCATAGAAAATCAGCTCCACTTTTTTCCCGTCTTTCTCTCGATGCCTTTATTTTCATTGAGGAGAATGGGAAGAGACAATAGCACTGGGGAGGAGCTAAAAGGTTGAAAATTTTTTGACGGACTCTGCTTTTTACCCTGATACACAATAGAGAGATGTAAATCTGCAGCAGCAGGGCTGCCATGGAGCAAACCCAGCAGGCGGGCAGCCGTCGGGTAGTAAAGCCTGCAGAAGGCCAGTTCCCAGTGCAGCAGATGCAAACGGAAAACAAGTACAATAAGAGCACCACAATGTGCCAGCTATTCCTGGAGGTAGAACAGCCCCTCCGGAGCTATTGCTGGAGAGTGAAGCTAGAACAGCTCTCAGACCACTCTAATCCACGTCACAGGCATCCCCAGGAACATAAAGCCATCCTCCCACATTCTGTCCTGCTGAGCATCTCAGGCTAAAGATACTGTTCTCTGCTTTTGTTCTCTGAACACCTTCATTGTGCTGAGCATACATTCCCTAAAGTTTCAGGAATATTAACATAATCCACACACAAATATTATTCTAAAGAAGTGATTCCCACAGTTCTCCTATTTTTGGAGACACATCTTTGAAAAGCTTCCCTAATATACTGGAATGGGACCTATATTATCTCTTCATAAAAGGAATCCAACTTCTAGACTTCTAAATTCATTGCTAAGCAGTTCAGACTTCCTTTTATGCTGTAAGATTTCCTTCCCATAAGATGCAAGATATATTGCCTCAAGGGGAAAGCAGCTTTATGAAGAGGAAGCTGTGTGTGCCAGAATTGTTCTCTTCCATTATTGGCAACATCCTTTCTCCCTCCCATTGTTTTAATAGAGTTGGTCACCAGAAGAACCTGCAGCAAAAACGCCAATGCCCTCAGCAGATCATCTACTGGCCAAGAGCCCCAAACAACACCTGCTCTTCTGCAGAGCCTTCTCAATGTCAAGAAAATATGTTTTCTGTGCATGCCCCATATGGAGTTCTGATAGAAACACGACTTTACTAATAGACTTACTTTCTGCTGTTCCCACTGTAACAACAGTTGAGGAATGGCTCACCAGTCATCTTCCACCTACATATTTTTGTATAACTTCACTGAATACAAGGATGAAGGAGGAAAACAAAGAGAAAACACATTCAGTAGTGATCAGTGTTACACGGAGGAAGAAAGGATTTAAAAAATATCTGGTGACTGATGTTCCTACACGTGATCCTGAGAACGTTCCCCACATGCATACACATGCTTGTGTGTAGCCCGGACTCAGTTACATGCTTAAGTTCAAGTGCATGCTTAAATGCTACATCCCAGGGGCCTTCAGAAAGCATGTATCAAATTAGGCATTTGTTGAAATGCTTTGCTAAGCAAAAGGATCAGTTTACGTACTTTCCCCAGATACTCTGCTGAAATGAGGCTAATGGTTGCTGTGGTACCTCCCAGGAGGTCCCCAATTCTTCCCCAAAGCATTCATTTACTAGGATTTCACTCTTGCACATTCAGCTTTGGGGAATCAGTATGGGAAACTGGTAACAGGGAATGTGCAACACTAGAAGTGACAGTATTACCAGAGGTAGCTAATGTAACCACAGATCCCTCCCCTACTGATCCAGATCACACCCCTCATCATGGTCACTGGCATCTCTTCAATCTCTTAAAATCTCCTCTAAGGGGCACAACCTCCCCAAATTCAAGCAGGGGGAAGTCCAGGGTTCCCCCAAATCAGAAACTATTTGATCTGGGACAAAAGGAATCTGCTGCCAGGAGGACTGAATGGAGTTACTGAAAATAAGCAAATATTCCTAGTGTTTCTGCACTCCTATCCCTGAAGTGATATGATCAAGAGGATTAATTTTAGACTGCACAGTTTTAATGCGAAAAAAAACCCTCAACCTACCAAACCCCAAGTTGCATCTTAGCTTTTAAGCAAAGACCAGATGGAAAGTCTATCATTAGAAATGCCAAAGGGAGAATACACTCAAAGTTCGCTCCAGGATGGAAAGGTCATTTCTAGTCATGCTTGTTTTAAATGTTCTCAGAAGCACTCAAGCTTTTTGTAAAAATATGTTTTTCTTTCAGTTTATCAACTTGATTTCCTCCAAAATAAAATAAAAAAAACCCTCCAAAACAAAACAAAAATCACCAACAATACAAGAGAGAAACTTTAAAGGCAGGCACCAGCTCTCTTCTTCCTCTCCAGAGCAAAAGAGTCATTAAATTTTTAATGAATTATTGCTCGGATGACAAGAAATGCCAGAAAAATGATCTGTTGATTCCACCCAGGGGTGTTTACTTACAGCTTTATAGGGAGATTTATGAGACGACAGGCAACAGACAACGTGTCAATGAAGTCTGAGAAACAACGCTTCACTTATCAGGTACTGATGTCAATGAAGAACACGTCAAGCTGATGAGAAATGCATTAGGCATCCCTACTGTGTTCCAAGCAATGTCCCAAACCCCCAGTGAAGACCATATGCCAGCTGATCAGTACAAATCCACCAACCCATTTGCACTACCATGCAACTGGTTGTAAAATTTAAGAAGCTCACTCAGTAAGAACCTCCCTAGGGCTAAATATGCCTTCTTAACTCTAGTAACTCACATATGATGACTAGGAGGCAGCAAAATTGCAAACAGTGATTTTCACCAGTTATTAGTGTACCCCAAGATAACACAGTGTTTACAGCTTTACTCCACTTGCTAACTCACAAGAGCTATAAACACACAGCTTCTACTGAGATTTCACAAGCCCCTAGTTTCCATGTGCCAGGAAGCCACCTCTTCTTTAAGATAAGCCCACATCTGAAGTACAGTAAGTGAATAAGCCTGATGGGAAACAATCTACAAACCCTAACAAGAAAATATTTAATCAAAGACAGAAACCCCCATTCTCTATTTTTCCAACAAATATAAAAAAGGCACATAGATATGATGATATAAAATTGGCACTTTCACAGTAAACACATCTGCGACCAGTAACAGATTATTCCCAATAAGAACTGGAGCTACTGGCAGAAGCTGAAAGTGTTTTTAACTTGCAGGCTGTGCCTTTTCTCAGCTCAACTAGGCCAGTCCTTACAAGAAATATCTGGCTTCGGGTCTTCTTTGTGCATAAATAACAAACATATTTTCAAGGTCCAGACAGCTGCATTTATGTAAATCTGCTCAGAGGAGCCATCGGTGACTTAACTTAGTGGCAACTGGGTTGCAGAAGTGTCAGAGGGAAATGTGACCTGCGGTACCGCTCAATGAGGGACAACCAGACAAAACCAAGATTTCACTCTCGAACAGCATGCTAAAACATTGGGATCAACAAATGAATGCTTTTTTTGTTTCTTGGCCACTTGCAAATGGCGAATTATTCCATATGAAATAATTAACAAACAAGGACAGAATCTTCCAAGCCTTCTTTAGAAATCTTCTTTTCAAAACACACCCTCATTTTAATAATTTACCATTTGCAATAGAAAAGAAGGAAAAACAAGAAGGTAAGATATTTGAGACAATCAAACCTTCCTTAGTTCCCACAAATAGACATTTTCTGCTTTCCAACAGACTTGACTAACCATTTTTCTAATCAATCTTTTAATTGCAAAAAAAGATTTTGCAATTAAATGCTTATGGAAATAAGTCGCTTCTTCACGCTCCTTCTGATGCCTCATGAATTTTCCGGCTCCTCTCATATAGAGCTTTCATTACTCTGGGCATGACAGAGCCAGAACAGCTACAAGAGAAAGCTCTCATTTCAGCTCCATCCCAGTCACCGATCAGATGCTTAGAAACTTCTTTATCACTCTCAGATCACAGGGAAAAATAATAAACAAGAAAAGTGGAGTTTGGATCTTAAGATCACAACCACATTTGCTGGATAGGTTTGTTAGAAAAAAACAAACTCTGGACTTTGTGTAAACTGAGCATATTTGCTTGGGTATTAGGAGATCAGATAGATAGGGAGCCCCACAATTCCTTTCCTGCAGCCTCACATTTGTGGTGACAACTGCACTTTCCACCAATGAAAAGTGACCTTTAGGCCCTGACATTTAGGCCCAGATTTCCCAACTTGTGTTACCTCTGCCTCCAGTTTCACAGGTGGAATCCATAGCACTTTGAGTTTTAAATACTTGGCGACATCCATCAAACATGAGCCCGTGTCTTACCCAACAGATTCTTAAAATGGAATATTCCCCCTCCAGAGACCCATGCCATGCCTGATGGTCAACTTACACAAGGCACTGGACGTGCCATATCTCTTGGGAAAATTAACATGCCAAGCGAAAGCTCATCTCTCAAAATAGTTACCCTGCTACCTTATTTCTCTTTTATTTGTTTCCCTACCGCAGTTACACAACACATTCTTGCTGGGGCAAAAGGGATCATTAGCAAAAGCACTTTTGGACACACACAAACAGGCAGTGCTAAATGTGCACCTGAAACAGGAAGATTAATAGTCTTCCCACATGAGAAGGCATAACAAGGCAAATGGATCCTCTGTTAGCTTGTCTCAGTAATATCTCAGGAAAGCACCATATACTCAGAATGGAAACAGGGTGGTTCAGCAATAATTTGTTTAAAAAGTCCAAATATGATTGTAGAGAAAGAGCTCAGCTGTGATGATGCATCACCTCTCTTGTCTTGCTAAATTCAAATTGTCTTGCTAAATTTAAAGTATTTTATGTTCGGCCAACAAGAGCGATTTACTGGCATGGAGAAATGTTTAAATATCAAGAGTTTTCAGGCTCAGCCAAACCAATCATTCCTGCAGCTCTCTCAAAGACTCTTGTCCCTACTGAGGGAAGTGAACGATTGAACAAAACACAGAGATCTGGCAGCTGGAGATCCACCAGCTCAACTCCCTCTGGCTGCCACAAGGTCACCTCTCCTTCCTGAGGGCCTGTGTCCCATTTATTCCGCACACAGGCTGAACACTTCATGCACCAAGAGAAGTCGGTCAAGTATTCTCATGTTACAAACCCAACTGCCTTTTCTGCTGTAGATAAAGGGTTACAGGCTCAAATTCTGAAGGACCACTGTTGGCAGGGACAGGTTAATAAGAAAACTTCCATTCGGACTTCAATCCAAATCTAAGGCATTGAATGGACTAAGCAGAAGATGAGGATTATACTGCAACACTTCATACATTACTGGTTACGACTGTGTGGTCTCATGTCCATGCTGATACCACAGGAAATCCAGCCCAGCTGTGATTTTACCCAGCTAACACTTCTTTCATGTGTTGCCTCATCTTTATAAATTCATTTTTACTTAAGACAGCTGTGTCAGACCTTATCTCCCAGTGCAATCTTCCTTCTACACTTGCAGAATGAATTCAGTCAGGTAGGTCCTATTTATGCTTGGTTATCACATGAGGTTACAAATGGCTCTGTTTGTACCCAGTTGATACAAAAAGTGATGTCAAAAACGTAACAGAAAGGAGGAAAGGAGCCAATTACAAAAGCAAGATGTGTGAGATAATCTTGGTCCCAGGACAGTGAAGGCTGGCAATAAGGGACATCTCATCTATCTGACAGCTGGGGTCATTCGAGGAGCATGCTGCTGAGAAGAAAGGTAACACCTTGAAACACCAATTACAACTTTCCAGACCCAAACTATGCATCAGCCTCCTCTGCCCCTGCGCCTTCATTTCTAACATGACAGGAAGGTAAGATTGAGCAACAGGAATTCAGTTTTCAAGAAGGAGCCTAACTGTACTGTAATTTAAAAACCAATTAATGGTTTTGCAGAAGCTGCATGCTCCACCCAGGGGGCTGCCTGACTGTGTTGAGGAAGTGCATGGTGTTGACTTCCCAAACTGAATCACTTTTGTAAGCCCTGGGGTGATATTTATAGAGTTGGGGGAAAATTTCCAGGAAACATCACTTACTGGCACTCACAAAAATAACAAGGAAACTCTTCAATTACTAAACTTTTAAGGAAGAAAGTCTTTCTTCTTTCTGAGAGGACAACAAAGCAGCAGCCTCTATGATTTGCTTGGAAGTAGTAATAATTAATACTGTTCCTTATCACACTTTTCCCTGACAGTGGTAGATGTTGCTCCTAAGCTATTAATTCTGTACAGCTGCAAGGTTGTTGGTTTGGTTTGTTTTTTGTTGTTTTGTTTTTTTTCTCTCAACTCTCTTCTACTGATTATTTCCAGGATAAGATGCTGAAGTCAGCCTTATCTCCGAAAACTTTAGGTTTTAACATAGGTTGAACCCAAGCTCACGCTCACAGAGATTCCAGGTACAAGCAAGCGAACCCAGGTACAAACAACAGCTCAACCACAGCAGCCCAGAGGTCAGCCTGAACCCTTTACCCAACTGTCCAGTATCCTGATCTGAGAGAACGGTTGCAGACTTCGTTAAACCACATGAATTCGCAGGTAAGTCTGTTACTGGAAGTCAAACTATCCCATGCAGAGGTGAGCCTGGTCCCTCTGCACAACCTGGACATGCCCTGGCATCACAGAGCAGATAAATGCAGACAAAGGGCACAAATTAGTAGCTGGATCATCCATTAAAAGCATCTGTTCCCCTCCACAGTTTCCTTTTACAACAGTTGCAACAGTTTCCTTTTGTCTCCTCAGAGCCAGAGACTAAACCAGGCTTTCAGAAACATTTTGTCCCTGCAATAGTTCTAAGGATGCAAGCACAAATCTGAGGGTGGCTCAAGCATTCTGGAGTATGTGCCTTTTCACTAAACACACATCACACATTTCTTTCTTGCTTAGGGAGGGTGGGCAGACTATTCCAGACATGGCCCCCTTCCCCTAAGCAGCATCAGGAAGGATGTAGACCGGTTGACCACAGAAGTGCATCTTACTGGAATAAAAAAAAAAAAAAAAAAAGATCTTTAAGAAGCCCAAGACAGGACCACACAAGCTTGTCCCCATCTCGCAAACAAAGTGCAAATGGACAGCTTCCAGACTGCCCGTCCCCCACAAAGCCCTGGGGCCAGTGTTGGCCAAACAGTCTTTGAGAAGGTCTCAGAGATGTCCCCCTACACGTCTTACACAAACCAGTAACTTGGAAGAGGACAGAAAACGAACGCAATGAAAGAAAGGCTACTGGCATGAACTCAACCAGTACCTGCCCCATATGACCTCTTAGCTGGGCTGGCCCGGCACAGCTTCTGGGAGGGCACATCAGGTCCAGCTCTCTGTCAAGCTGTCAATCAGCATGGCACACGTTCCATGACACTCATGGGACGTGACACCACGTGCAATGCAATGGAGACCCAACAAGTTTGTTTTGTACATGCCACTGCAGCATCAGCTGATACAGCAACGTGCTTTGGCTAATACTGACATGGGAAGCATTCAAAGCACTCGTGCAGAGATAAGAGGCTCTCCTCATCTCTTGCCTGAGACATGCTGACCTTCCCTCCCTCCCTTCTTGCTGACATTGTTAAAGATAATATAAAAATCTGCCCCTTATTTTTTAAAATGTCTCTGTTTCAGAGGATTCCGCTCCTTCCCCCCTTCCCCCCCCATTTTT
>JANHGB010045385.1:30025-40473 GCA_026283785.1 Coracopsis vasa | reverse complement strand
ATAACGGCGTGTGGGCCCGGGGGGTGGCGGCGGCATACGGGGAGATGGGTCTGCGGGGCGAATAGCGGAAGGGAGAGCGTACAAGGGGGGAAACCTTTGAACGTGGTTACAAGTGAGACTTCTGCAGTACTTGCAAAGTGGGATTTATGTGGATCTTACGCTAGCGTGGTACACATCGCGTGAAACGATAGGCATTGGTGCTGCAGTGCAGAAGGGAACGTCCTAACCGCTGGCCACATGTTGCCCCCTGAGACTTCCTAATGTCACATCCCACTTCTTCATAGCCTCTTCTCAATGGACTCGTGGTTATAGTGTTCCCACATCTCCAGTATGTTTCTGACCCTCAGAACAGATTTCTTACAAATGTAATATTTAGGAAAATAAATTTAATATTTCTTGTCATTTATCCATACGTTAAGCACCAAGTTGGAAAAAAACCCCAAACAACCTGTTCTTTGAGATGTTAGACGTAATAAGTGTTATTGCTTGTGATCCCTTTTCACTTATTTTGTGTAATGCTGACCTTGGGCATTAAGGTATTTCTGCATATTTTATTGACTTAGGTATTGAAAATGAGGTATTAGTATGTACATTAAATATTAGGCAAGACAATGAGAAAAAATGTAATAAAAAAATCATGTAATTCCCTTCACCAAGTTATAGTTAAGCAGATTTTTTTTGTTGTGGCTTTTCTTTGGGGGGGAGTGGCGGTTTTGGGGTTTATTTATTTATTTGGAATTATCTATTTAGGCCCAGCAGAACATGAGATATTAAAGCTGTTATGATGTGATGCATCTGGAGCTCCAAATTATTAAGTGAATGAGTGGGATGAATAGATACAATGTTGAAATAGTGGGACCTATCTTATTGTAGTTCTAATTTTGCATACAAAAGAGATATTATGTAATAATATTTATGTAATGGCATGAGTAACTATTTCATTATTAAAAAATGTAGAGCCTGAGGTTGTCTGGCAGGTAGCAAGCTTTCTGTGCATGCATGTGGTTAACTCATTAAGGCTTATTTCTTTTAAGAAAATGTTTAGGCTATGCCTTATCATGAATGTGGCATCATAAAGTAAACAGTGAAGTAGTTTAGTTGTCCAGCTATTAGGAGCACAGTAGGAAATCTCTGGCTTCCCAAACCATAAACTTTAATATTAGCTTGCATAATAGAAGTGTTTCTAATTTGTCTTGGTTAGAGAAGACACTTCACTACAGTCTGCAAAGGAGGTGTGACTTGGCTATCTTCTGTTTATTTCCTTGTTAAACTTTTTAATGGCTTTTTTTCCTTTCTGTACCTTTCATGTGTGTTAATAAGCTGAAAGACTTCTTGTTACATTTCTGCGTTATCCTTTTCTTTTTTTAAAAAAGGAGACAAATGAAACTGTCTCTTTTCAGAGGTGTTGGACCTAAGCAGTCATTGTCAGAACTAGTGCGACTACAAAGAGAGGGCTATCCAGTTATTCACTTGAGAGTTGAAATAGAAAATGAAATTGAGTATAGCTGCTTACATCTACATTGACATTTTCTTTGAGGAAGAAGAAATAGTAAAAAAAACTTACACTGTATGACAGTGGGATGTACTTATTGTTTGGCTTGCAGACAGTGTGATGCATGTCTGCACTTGAGTGGGTCTGGATAAGCATAACCCTTCTCACTGTATTTAACTTTTATGTCTTGCCTGCAGGAAAGGTGCTCAGTTGCCATGCTGCCTACATGACAGCAGACTACTATGTCCATGTAGGTTGCTTCACCTCCAGCGTGATTAACTCTGCACAAATCTTAGTATGTTTAAAGTTGTGTGTCCATGCTGTGCAGCTAATTGGAAGCCAAGTTCAGAGCAGACTCCCAAGTTCCACCTGCTGAGTGAAGAGGAATTGATTGGTATGTGGAAATGGCTTATGCAGACGTTTAGAAAGTCAGATGTCTAGCAGCACTGTATCTTGTGTCTAGCATCAGCTATGGACATTGGTTCTGAAGGCACCTATCCATGCTTTCTGCCTCTTGTGAAGTTTGTGCTCAGTGTGGTATATGAATGCCAAGGATTGCCAATGTTCTTATCTTTGAGAGCTTTCATGTAATCCTGTACTCAACAATTGATTTGTAAAGGTTTGCTGGTACAATCTATGAAACTTAAAATGGTTTGTGTCATGGTGGTTGAGGGAGGTAAATCCCAGACATTTAATTAGAAATAATGAAAGGATGACCTCCTAGAATGGACTGTGTTGGCAATAACATTTGACAACTTATTTAGGTCTTTCAAAGAAGAAATTTCATTGTATTTGGCAAGATTATGTGAGTCATCTCTTGGTGTTCTACATTTTTGTATAGTAAGAGCTGGGCAAGGAACCAAAGTTTTATATAAGCCCAAAGATCTACCTGTTATTTTCTGTTGTTCTGTGAAATATAAAGAGTAAAATTCTGACTACAGTAGCAAAAGGTGAAGCACTACTTGAATTTATTTTTGAATGCATCTTGGCTATTTGAGCCATTTCATTTCATTTTAGCCATTTGATGCTTGAAACAGACTGACATGCTTGTTTGCATAGTGACTTGGGCAAAAGTATAATTTCAGAAATGCTACAACACTGCCATGGTGGTAATGCAATGAAAGCAGTGTTAATACCTTATTGTATAAGATTGTAGATATTATTGAATATAGTAGTCTTTGTATCTCTAAAGGAGTCTCGTGATACTGCTGCTTACATTTAGAAAGAATAGGTTTTAATTCATTAGGTAGTGCTCATCTATGAAGCAGTTTCATTGTTTTCTCAGACAGTGTTTCTTGTCTGCTAGCTAGGAATTTCTGTAAATGCTTTTTATAAAAAAAATCCGCAAACAAAAAACCTTTGAGAAATTGCAAGGCCTCTTTATTAGAGTGAAATCATAATGAAAATTGAATTTTCTTTTTATGGATGGTCTTTTTTTTAATTGGTAGTTCTTGAATTGTAATTTTTGTTGCTAAGTTGTGGTGTATGGATGTATCACAGTTTTGATTTATTTCCTGCTAGCTTTTGGCCATTTCACGCTCTTCACCAACCACTTCAAAATAAGTATGCAGATGCTCAGTTGGGTGTTTCTTTCAGGTGCTTATTCAATTGCAGGAAGACAGAACCAAACTGCAAATACATCCATAAAGAAATCAGAGTGAGACTAGATGTCACATTAGGAGAGACGTGAACAAACAAGCTGAGATTGCTAAGTTATTGCTTCACTTAACAAGACCAAGTGCAAGTAGCTGAGGATACTAATCGTAAACCACATACAAGATACCTGATGAGTTGACAATTTCAACAGATAGTTGAAATATTTTTTAAAAATAAGAAAATTTGGGTATGATGTGAGTCTGATATACGTGATAAACTTTACAGAAATAAGTGTACATTTTAAAATTGCTTGCGGTAGGCTGAGAAGTGTGTGTGCAGCTGACAGGAGGGCCTTTGGAGAAGGCAGATTAGGAATTTACCTAAGAAAAAAGAATGTGTAATTTGAGAAATAATACGAGTCTGCTGTTCTCAACTGCCACTTAATATATTTTTTTCTTTTTAAAGGGTTTTGTATTTTACATTATGGAAGCACTGATCCAAGAGTGAATCTTACTTCAGGGCTGCACAGAAACTCAACCAAAGAGGAGGATGTTTTTAAGTTACTCTTACATGGTTTTGATTATGAGTTTTTTCTGAGGCTAGGTGTAATTTAGAGTAGAGGTTTACAGCAGCAAAATCTGAATGCATCTCAGGTAGATGTCAAAGTTTCTCCTTGGTTTTCTGAGAGGCAAAAAAAAGCAGAGGCCAATGCTCCAGCTCAAATTTGGCTCCTTTCCAGCAGCAGTAGCTCTGGTATGAGTCACTGAAGGGGCCTGCTTATCTTCTTTCTTCTGTTCTTCCCTCCCCTTTCCCCCTTCACTGACCTGGATAGGCGGTATATCTCATTCTGTGGCAGTGTCTTTCTCTGATCCATTGCTGCTCACTTGAGAAGGAATGAGCTCATTGCAGGAACTTCCTTCTTTCTATGCTCAGCTTGTGATTAACTTTTTTCCCCCCTCATTTTTGCTACCATTTCAGACACTGTCCCACAGTGGTCATTCCTTGCACTCTCCTTGATTCATTATCCCAGTGTTTATAGCTGAGCATCATTCTGGTTGCTGCTCCTTCCTATATTCCATTTCCCAGAAGTGGACACTTGGTAACAATTTTCCACTCCTTTCATAGTGAGAGGATGCAAAATAGGATACAGCCATTGTGCTGGGGCTTATGCCTCTGCCTTACCTTTTCACACCCTCTCCTAAAATATACCAGCAGACAGCTCTTGATATGGGGTTATTCTGTGGACTGCAGCATGGCCTAGAAGATTTCTAGCATTGTACAGTGTAGCTCCACTTCCAGCATACCATTTCTGCATCTTGCACTGGCAGGCTCCTCATACTTCTGAAGAGCTATTTGAAAAATAGCCTCATGTTCATTTGTTTCTCTTATCTCCAGAGGTTTATAGCTTCTGTAAGATGTGAAAAGGGCTAGTGTAGGAATGAGAAATTTGAGATAAGGTATTTATTCTGAGATTGTTTCCAGTGTTTGAGTTTTGTCAGTGATGTGATTGGAGGTCATTAGTTTGTAGCTTACTTGATTCTTAAAAGGATGTGTTTTCTCGTATGTTGTGAGGGTTTTGTATTTGGGATTTTTTTGTGGTTTTTGTTTTTTTGGTTTTTAAGAACCTTCTTCTTGTTTTGAGTCATTCATTGCATACTTTGTATAGATTGCCTGCTGAGTTGTTTGAGCAATGAGAGGCTGTCTGAATAAACTGTCAGATTCTGCTCCACTGGCATGAAACTTGTTAAGTAGCCAATTTAGTAGCCATGTATATACAGCTTGCTGTACTTCTGGTTCTTAAATAAACCTTAAAATACTGTGACAAAATCAATGTTGTAACTAGAATCCAGATATTAGGTTCATAACCAGTATACTGTTTGCTACTGTAGAGTACCTCTTGGTCAAGTCACTGAATATATTTGTGCTTTTGCAATTCAGTCAAAACAATACATGTATAACTGACACTATGTGCTTATAATTCCATCATCTGCAGACTTTAAATCAGCAGCATCTCTGTTGGGTTTAATATCTAACTTGGGACTGATTTTTATGGTAAGTGTCCCAGAAATACACTAATAGCTTATCTATCTCAGCTACAACTTCCAGTTCTGTTACTCACTTGTGTTACTGCTTGTTGAAATAGCTTCTTTTTCAGTGCGTAAAATGAATCTCCTCTAAATAGCACATTGGCCTGAAAATTGTCTCTCTTATTTTTATCGGAGTAGCACATGCATATCGCAACTGAGATTGGCGGGATTAGACAATCTGTAAACACTCAGTGAGAAACACAGCTCCTGCTTAGTAATTTTTTCAGTCTGAGTAGACAAGATAAATCTGTGGAAGAAGGAAACAGGTGTGGTAGCACCATGCTATCCATTTCTTCTTAGTATCTAATTTCAGAGTACCAGTATTGATTATTTAATACCTTCTTCTGCTAACTGTTGTCATTATCCTGGTTTTGTCCTTTACCCTTGATTGATTTGACTGGCCTCTGTTTGCAGTGGGCCTCTGAGAAGGATGATGATGACAATGAAAATGTAACCATTTGGAAAATGGCAGCATGAATACTCACACTAAAAAATTTACAGTGGATGTTGAGTCTCACAGATGAAGCAACTGAAATCTTTCAAAATGATTGGACAGGGTCACTGGAGATTCAGTCCCATATTATGGGAGATTATTAGTCAGCTCTACTTTTTTGTTGTTGTTGTTGTTTCTTTGGTTGGTTTTCAGTAAGCATTCTGTATCTCCAGCTATTCCAAAGCCAGCATCTAATCCTCCTTATCTGTCATAACTGGATGTTGAGTTGACAACTGGTGAGCTTGCTTCTTTCTCTCTGTCCTCCATGTCATACTTACTGTCCCTGTGTGTTACAATTGTGTGCATTTGTTAAGTTCTTGTATAAGTCTCCTTTGTATTAAACACATTCTATGGGGAAAACATATTTCATTGTCTGTTGAATTGCTGTCTCACATTTCAGGGACATGTTCATGACAGACACATAGCTAGGTATACCTGTTTAAAGAAAAGAATGGATTTACTTAGGGTCCCACATCAAATCAATTGCAGAACTGATAGTACAATGAAGAAGCTACTGTCTACAAACACTGGTATTTCTGTGCTGCTACCCTGCCCACTGATAAATTAATCCAAACAATAAAATAATGTTTTTTAATATTCTGTCAGAGGTAGTTGTGATAACAATTACAGCATTAAGGCCTAGGCTTGATTAACAGTGTCCAAGGACCGATTGCAAAGATCTGCCATGAAATCTATATAGTTCAGCTGTAACTGCACTGTTACTCATGATACCTACATGTATTCTGGTGAAACTAATAATTTTGAGAAATGCAGTGGAATAATCTAGTATATAAGCTTGCAAACAGGCAGTATTTCTCTGCTTGTGATACAGTTACTTCAAGACTGAGAATAGAGCACAAATATACAAGAATCTAAACAAATACCAGGAAAGTTTGTACTAGATATAAGGACTGTCTGAAGTGCCAGTGTTTGCATAGGCTTCATTCATGCATGTTTGTTAAGGTTCTTTTCTTTCAAGAACTGCTTTTTATTACAGAGAAGTTATAAGGTGTGTAGAAATTTGTGGGGGTTTTGGCAGGGCATTTAAATAAAACTTCACACTTGCTGGCTGGGGTGGACCATATGGCTTATTAGGGAACCGTTTGATGTCTGTATGCTCCAGCCTTTCTGTAATCAGCATGCAGACGGCCATTTCAGATAACTTCTTCCCCCGCTCAGATATATATATATGCAGTCCATCATGTTGACTGCATGTTTATGAGTTCGTGTTATGTGACCTTGGCGTATGTGTGCATGCCTTCTCAGATTCTCAGGTTGTGGAGTCGTTGTACTTGGAGATATTCAAAAGCCATCTGGCTGTGGTTCTTGGTCAGCCAGCTCTACATGCCCTTGCTGGAGCAGGGGTTTTGGATCAGGTGACATCCAGAGGTCCCTTCCAACCTCAACCATTCTGTGATTACTGAGATTACTCTCATCAGCAGTGAGTATCCAGGTGTTCTGTACAGCCTGTTCTTGTGTCCAGGCAAACACAGTTGCATCCAAATGATGTGGAAGGGTTGCCAAGTAGCTGTCTTTGAGTTGATTACCCTACACCTGCGAAACTTACTGGAAGGTTTTGGCAGTGTTAGTGAAAACTGATCCAGATTTGGAAAGAAGAAGAAATGAAAGAATATCCACTACAGAGACCATTGCCAGGTTGTGTCTGTCCCCCAGTGACAAGTTCATTTCCTAAAAGTTACAAAGAAAGTAGGAGCAGTCACTGCTTATTTACATTCAAGTTGTGCCTCTACTGTTTGCTGAGTAAACCAATGTTTACTACAGCAAGGCTGTATGTCCTATTTTAGGCTCAATATCAACATGTGATACTTGATGAGAATATTGAAAGGGCTGTGGAATGTTGCACCTAATCCATAATACTTAGCATTACTCCTCAGAGGAGGTTTACAGTACAAGTTTTCTGAATTTTGTATAATGAGATATATAATGAGTTTTTCCTTTTGTGTTTGAAACTACCTAGGTGGGTTTCTGCATAGCACAGATCTTAAGCAGTGGGAATTGGAAACTGATTCAGCCCTCACTTCTGCAGGTACTGTTTTCAGATCAGTAATGAACAAACTTCTGTTGCTGCCACCCTATTAGATATATTATCCAGATGAAGAGGTTATTTCCTGGAGTTCTTGATATAGCAGCTTTTATATTTCCTTTTTAAAAGTTATCAATTTAACCTAGCAAAAATGTTACAAAGGACTTTCATTGCAGATGAATCTTCCTTCATGTTCTTGTATGTTTTTATCCATTGACTGTTAAGCAAATGGTTTTGTGGCATTCACATTTGTAAGCAGGGAAACCTATTTTACTACTGTCTGTAGGAAATTAGAAGAAATCACAGGCAGTTTCATACACTGAGGTAAAACGAATCTTTTTAGAAATACTTGATACTAGATACTTTAGTTTTGAATGTTTGAATTAGCTTTGTAGAACTGAGACTTAATCATCTTTACTTGTAGACTGAAATGGTAGCAGTAAAACCAGCCTGTTTCTGCTGTATCATCTGTTTGTCTTTCCAACAACAGAAGTGTGTCTTTACCCTCAGATTAATGTTGGGGTTTGAATTGAACTCTAGAGATCATCTAGTTGGTCCAAGTGCCCTGCTCAAAGCAGGGTCAGGTATGCCAGCTCCAGGGATGGAAATACCACAGCCTGTCTCAGTAAGTTCCCATGTTTGACCATCCTCATAGTAAAACAAAACAAATGAGGAGGAAGGGCAGGGGGAATGTGGAACCCAAACCCACATAAAGGTTGGGTTTTTTTTTAAGTTTCTTGTGTTTCAGTTTGTGCCCATTGCCTCTTGTCCATTCAGTGGGCGCCACTGAGGAGGAGTCAGACTCACTCTTCTTTACTGCTTTCTATCAGGTATTTGTATACATGGAATTGTTAAGATCCTTCCGCCCTGACCTCAATCCTTCTCTTCCTAATGCTACAGAATCTTGGCTCGTGAAGCCTTCCCTTGTATGTCAGATGCTCCTAGCCCTTAATCATCTTCATGGCCTGGCTCCAGTATGTGCATGTCTGTCTTGTACTGGGGAACCCAGGCCTGGACCTGACATGCCAAATGTGTCTCACCAGTGCTGAGTATAGGAGAAAGATCACGCCCCTTAACCTCCTGGTAGTGTTCTTCCTAATGGAGCTCAGGACACCATTTGCCTGCTTCATGGCTGAGGCACATTGCTGGCTCCTGTTAATCCAGGACCCCTGGGTGCTTCTCTGCAAAGCTGCTTTCCAGACAGTCTGCCTTCAGCCCCCAGTGATATATGGAGTTATTCCTCCCCAGTTGAGAACTTTGCTCCATGCTTGGAGAGCTTCATGAAGTCCCTCTCTGACCATTTCTTCAGCCTGTCAAGGTCCTGCTGAATGTCAGTGCAACCCTCTGGTGTATAAAGCACTCCTCCAGATTTTATCATCTGCAGACCTGCTGAGGGCACACCCGTACAATGTCCAGGTCACTAATGGAGTTGTTAAACAATATTGGCCTCAGTATCGACCTCTAGAGTACACAACAAATGACTGGACTCCATGTTCCATTATTGCAAGGCTGCTTCTCCTCACTTAAGTTTAATTTCTCTCCACACTGCATAAGAGTTAAATCTGTTTTAGAGCTCTCCAGTGTGTTTTTTGTTGTTACCTCTTCCTTTTTTTAACATGCCATCCTCTGAAGTGAAAGTATATGCACTTCATTTCATTTTTTATTACAGCAAGGTTTGTTTTGTAGCATTTATAAAACTTCTATGTAGCTATCTCAGGTATGGTATAACTATGTAAAAGTAATAAATCCTAGGTCTGTATTTTCTGGGTTTTGATAGTATGTTTTACCTGAACAGAAAACATAGGAATGATCTAAAATAACTGAACATAAGTCATCATTTGACTAAAAAGGTACTCTGTGTCAGAAATACAGTTTTAAATGTCCCGTGTTTTTCTTGCATCAGAAAAGTGGCATATGTTGTGCATAACGTAATTTAACTTGCCATGGTAATTCAGGTCTTTGGGTTTTTTTTAATGTATGGTTCTTACAGAATTTGTGCATTCACGTGTACATCTGTAAACCTGCAATTCCCACACAGGGATTAATTTAGTATCTTTACAGTCTATATTCCTCTTTTGATCTGATGCATTGAAAAACCCAAAAGAATACAAAAAGCAAACCTCAGAAACCCCACTAACAAAACTCCCCACCTTAGTATAGATGGGAAGAACAGAATAAAGTTCTGCTAAGCATTTACAGATTGTGGATTGTGCCAGCATGTCAGGTTTTGGTGAGCTTGTGTTCTTATGCCAACAGTTGGAAGTGTAATCAAGGAAATAAATAGTCATTTTTAACCACTGCTATATTAAAGATGAAAGACTTAAGAACAGAAACCAGTTGTTTTAGGCAGTGTGCAGATAATGGTGGATAGTCCTCACTCCAAAAGAATTATGTTCTGTATAAACAGAGCACTGAAAGGTGTAGAAAGAGTGATATGTTATGAAAACAGATGGCATGGTAATATTGTTAGTCATTATTTTGAAGTGGAACTTTGTAGGAGGGATTGCCTGAATGGAAAAAAAGGAGGAGGAGAGGATATGTTGAAAGGAAGGCTGGGAATGGAAAGGAATATGTAGAGCATGTGAGGTGAGCTGGGGGAAGCGGGGTTGGAGGAAGGAGAGTGCTGAGAGCCAGGACTGCAGAAAATATTGATGTTAGAGTTGCAACAACAGGGACCAGTTATCTAGGGCTTCTCTCTTTTGGTTTCACTTGCTTTGGCTCATGGGGCTGATTCAT